>JAQIWG010002353.1:0-20654 GCA_034695025.1 Chamaedrilus cognettii | reverse complement strand
CCCACATCCCCCCCCCCCCGCCCCCCGGTGAGAACGGAATGATGATGCTAATTTTGCAGATGATGATTTTGCAAGCCTAAATTTGTCCTGGTAACTTAGTGATAGCAGATGGCTTCGGGGAGACATCTGGAATACAGGTTTTAAATAGCAGGCCTATAATTATAATAACACTGCTGGTATGAAATGAAATATGATTATTCTTTGCAAGATTTTTCACAGTTTTTGTCACATATTTAAACATTCATCGCTCTGATATCAGGTTCTACTATTAGTGGTAGTTCTGTGCCCTAATGATCCGTATGCTGTGTTTCATCAAATATTGCTGTGGATGGTTGGAGGAAATGGGATACTCCTTGACCACCGCATAGTGTAGCTATAGTTCAGGAAATGCTATATAGAATTTGCATGAATTCACTGCCTTCCTTTCTCCTTGTGAACAGCCTGTGCCTGGACCATGAGTGCAAGGTTTATTTCCAAAGTTATTGTCTCCCGGAGTGACTTGAAATTATGCTCCCGGGCACTGAGGCAGCAGACTGGCCATATTTGTCGACTGTGACAAAATGATTATAATTTTGATGGCGGTAGTACGTGGTAAAGTGGCCATATAGTTGGATGACTGGTAAAGCGGTCATATTTGATGACTATACATATGTCATGGTAAAGTGGTAATATTTGATAGCTGTGGTAAAGTGACCATATTTGATGCCTAGCTGGTATAGTGGCCAAATATGATGACTGGTAAAGTGACCATATCTGATAACTATGGTAATGTGACCATATCTGATAACTATGGGAAAGTGACCATATCTGATAACTATGGGAAAGTGACCATATCTGATAACTATGGTAAAGTGACCATATCTGATAACTATGGTAAAGTGGCCATATTCGCTGACTGGTAAGCTGGCTATATAATAGCTGACTGTGGTAACATGGCTTATTAGATTACTGCACAGATGAAGTGGCCACATAGGTGACTGGCGAAGTGGCCATCATTATAATTGCATACTTGATGACTGTGGCGAAGTGACGGAATTTGATGGCTGTCGTGCGGGACTGTCGTGACCGGGTTTATCGTGATTCCACTGGTGCGTGATGTCCTGGATGATTTCTTGTGAGATTTGCCACTGATCGTGACAGTTGATCTTAGATCAACTGCTATGACCAGTATATAAATCTAGGCGTACCCAAATCTCTCTATCTCTAAGAGCCTACACGGTAAGCTGTATAAATTCAAATTGTCATGATTTTCTAGCTTTTGGCACAGTGGTGTTCATACTGGCGTAATGCATGGCAATGCTGTACAATACACTTATCTACTTATTTACTTATTTAGATAGGCATATAGGCCTATCTAAATTATCTGTTATAATAGTATCATACATGCGGTTAGGTTGCATATAGCATAGGCCTATTGGGACTTACTCAACTTCGTTTATTAACGCTAAGTGATTGTCGTAAGGGTTGAAATTGCAGGGCTGTTGACTGGAATATATTTAGGAGAGCGCTTACCATTTCGTCTGACCGAAAGGGGAAACGATGTCGAACGCTTCTCTTGTTTGTAGAAGTTTACATCCGATAGCCATAACGTGTACCACAAATTTGGATGGAAGGTTTAACAAGTTATATTTTCATACCTGAAAAATTACTTTCAATGTTGAAGAGGTGGATTTGTATTACAATTTACAAAGCACCCCCAGCAGTTATCGATAATGTTGTCTTCGCTCGCTCGCCCAGCGACTTGGTAAAATGAACGCTTTAATGTTGCCACACTGGTTCACCCGACGTAACATTGAAGCAGGCAGCGTGCAGGCTTTGTTGCACGTGCACTGTACAGTGTACAGTGTACAGTGTACAGTGTACAGTGTGCAGTGTACAGTGTGCAGTGTACAGTGTGCAGTGTACAGTGTGCAGTGTACAGTGTACAGTGTGCAGTATACAGTGTGCAGTGTGCAGTGTGCACTGTGCAGTGTGCCGTATGCGGTGTGCAGAGCCTTGCGACACAATGTATACTATCAGAATGGTAGCACATGCTAAAACTGTTGCAGGAAGACAGGCATTTTATACTTTAAAATTCACCAGACACCAACATTGTGATTAAACTCGTTTGGTTAGTGTAGCGATTTGGATTGACTTTGTATTATTACTTTATAGTTGGATAACCATTGATTGGTCAAAAGCCGTGAATTTGCATGGAAATATCATTACGACGCTATTTAGAAGTTAAGTTCTTATTTATCAGAACTGAATTTCTCAGAGCATGCAGGTTATATCGGGCTCACCGAGTTTGAGACTGAAATGTGGCGTGCTCAAAAGAATGCCCACGCAGTAGTATCGGTATTAGTTCTGATCACATGTGATGGTATAGACTGTAGCGTATATCTTGTATACGCTGTTGGCGTGAGAGAATTGGACCATGCTTTCTCAGAGCTGGATGCATTGAATTTAATGGCTGCCTTTTCATCAGTACGGTACTCGGCTCTGTAATAAAGTAACACCCTTGTGTATTGCTCGCTTGCTATGCACTGCGTGTTACAGTGTTACCGTATCTCACGGCGCGCCATACAACTTAGTTTCAATTCAATTGTTTGAGCCAGATTCGCATGAATTCTCATTCGTATGCTTGTTGGTTAGTTTACAGGACATGTTTCTCATCTCGGAACAATGTCTGCAAAAATATTGCTGATTCGGCTCTCTAGCATTTGAAGTTTACATTAAACTTCATTTTGCAGTATACAGTAACTGTTTAGGCTCGCTATTATCAGTCAGACATGAAAGTAGAATATAATAATCTAAGTGTAGTCGTTATTGCGAAGAATGAAATCCCACTAGTTTTTCTTGTTTATAGTACCTAGTTGGTTTTGAGCAATGAGCATCCTGACAGTTTCCGAGTTTGAGATAAAATTTCCGCTTTATTTAGTGTGCTGGTTTATATGTAGCTTGTTTCGCCACATTGGGCAGACTAGCAATAAACCTATATAAATAGAATAAAACATATAAATATGAGTAAATCAGTGAAATGTTGCTTTGGTCACAGCCTCAACGTATTCAACCTGATTGAACATTACCCTAATTTGTATGGCTATGCGATAATACATACATGTAACTCTACAGTAGTAATATGATGGTCCTATATTTCATTATTTTTCGTTTGTGTTGTGCAATCTAGTAGGCCTATATTCTTGTGCGTGCGTGTGCACAATTTCGGCT
Source organism: Chamaedrilus cognettii (assembly GCA_034695025.1). Lineage (NCBI taxonomy): Eukaryota > Metazoa > Annelida > Clitellata > Enchytraeida > Enchytraeidae > Chamaedrilus > Chamaedrilus cognettii. The sequence goes on along the minus strand of JAQIWG010002353.1, from coordinate 17,444 downwards.
ACTCGTGTGAGTGAAATAAGATATTCAGTCATTTTTGTTGTGAGTTTGTGTAGACATGGGGTGTTTTAGAATTGCGGGCTGAGAGTTAGAAATGTTGTTATAATAAGGACTTTTACAATAAAGCAGGCCTAGAGGCTTAAATTCCATATCTCGCTCGCGCTGTTGCTATCCAACAATCCACGTTCTGCCGTCATCACAGAATCACCGCAGCGTTAACTCTGCGCTCAGAGATCCTTGCTCTCTGTCGACCTCTGTTATGATTATACTACAATGGTACTATAGGCCTAGTGCGGTTTGTTTGTGTGCACTTCTATTTCCAGCGCAAAGCAGTTTTCACGTTTTTGAGAACACACACACACACACACACGCACGCACGCACGCACGCACACCACATTTCCCTATTATTATTATCCACCATTATTATCCTATCCGTCGCATCTTCATGTCTCAATTTTCTAGCTTTCATATCCTTCTCTGTCAAGCTTTTCCATGTCGTTTCCATTCTCCCTATACGTCTCTTCCGTTTTTGAGGACTGTCAATTATATTTCCTCCGTGTTTGAGGACTGTCGATTATATATAGCTTCTGTATAGACATCTTCTGTATATTCTGTATAGATATACAGAACTACACATTCTGTATAGATATATAGCTTCTGCAGCTTTATTTTTGTTGCTTGCAATTTTGGCGAATTAGCCCAAATCTTGAAATTTGCCAAAATTATATGCACTTACATATTTCATGTTTTACAGTACAACACGTAGGCCTACCTAGTGTGCTGTGAAAATGTTCATTGGTATTAACAAAGGGCTTGTTTTGCCTGCATAGGCTAAGCTTTTTAGATATCCAGTCTTCTCTGGATGCGCCAATTGGTAGTATTAATAATATCAGATCTCCGTTTTTTGTAATTTAATGGAGATGACATTGTCTCTATTGATTAAAGATGAAGCTTGTCGCTGTTGCAGATTCTTACTTCGGCGTTCAGCCAGTACTCAAGTACTATCTGGAATATCAACAAGTACTTGATGAACAGATGCGGATAATCCTGCTCCCGGATCTCATACTACTCCAACATCCTCCCAACATCCTCCGTGCTCCGGATATCGGGGGAGCGACCGGAAACAAACGGATTAGGCTCCAGTTAGTCCGGACTCCGTGCTGTGCGCTTGGCTGGCTATCAGTCAGTTTCTCACTGGATGTGGATTCACATCGACATTGATTTAATATCTTTCTTGGCTTTTGGACACGTTGCTGATTTGCAGATGATTAGTAGTATTGTCGCTTTGGCCGTTTGGACCTACGTGTAGGCTGCAGCTTTTTGCCCGGTGGTGAAAGTTTTACAAGTAATTTTTAACGCTCTACATGTATTCAAACTGAGGCTAAGGGTAACGTTAATATCTAGTGCTAAAGCTAAGTGAATACGAAAATCCTCGAATCAGAAATTGCTTATCCAGACTTATACTCGGTTGCATGAACGCGTGTTTAGATGAAGGTCTGGATTGAATTACAGACTTACCAATCAGCGAGCATCATGAAATCATGATCCAACTATGATTCGCACGTGTTGATTGGACCTTCTGTAGCTTGATTTTGATCTTGATCACAACATGCATTCGTGCAACCCAACATAATGGCCTATGATCATTGTCCAGTATAGGGAAAAAGGACAATGATGGCGGACAATCCTTATCGAACGTTCCTTGGTATCTTCTGGATAGTATTTTCCTGTCTTTGAACTTTACCTACATTGAATCGGATATTAATTCAATTGAATCCACCTAACGATTGAATCGGACATCAATTCAAACACAAACTGACCATGGATCGATCGTCCCTGCTCCACCATCACCCCGCCGGCGCAGCCGCGGCCGCAGCGGCGGCAGGCCTCTACCCCCTCCCCGGCACCTACGCCTCCTTCCCGGCCGACTCGGCGGGGGGCGCTCTGGGCGGCGCGGCGAGGGGGTACCCGGGGGCGGGAGGGGGAGGGTCGGGGAGGTACGGACGGTCGCCGCTGCAGCTGGAATTGCCGGGGAGCGCGTCGTCGGGCGGGGCGGCGGGCCCGTCGGGGCCTGCGCCCCCCCTGCACGGGTGGTTCGGGCCGGTACTGCAAGCGGGCCACGGTGAGTGGGGGCCTGTCCAGCGTGGAGAGAATGTCTTTGATTGTTTTAACCTGCACCATTTAGTATTAGCAGAATTTTTTTTTTTGGAGAGCACTACCTAGTATTGAAAGAACTTCTTCGTTATTTCAAAGGGGGGGGGTTGTAGTTTAAGTTCCGTATGTAGTAACGAAGACTTACAGTCCGGTTCTGTGTAAGAGGGCCGCCACAGAACCGCTCTCCCTGGTTTAGTCGCCTTTAGCGACTCGCCCGGAGAGCTCTGGGCTGCAAATCAATTATTTTTTCCCCGGCTTGCAGGGATTAGGCCTAATTCTCAACCTTCCAGCGAATATGTTCTTTTAGAAATAATTTCCTTTTAGTCCGGATGCGAGCCGATAGGCAGCAGTTGCTGGATGGCAGCACCGGATGTTAACTCTCTCAATAAGTATTTTCCGTCTTCCCGTCTTCGAAAATAGCTGCAGAAATGGAAATTTGTTTGATTGGCAAGACAGCAACAGATTAAATGAAGATTAGTGCCGAGTAAGAAATGGTGGGCGTTTAAAACAAAGTAAAAAGTAGTCAAGAATGGCACTGAGCTGATTCAGCTAAAAATGAAAAGTCACAAAAAGTTGCACATTTGGTGATGGAACGTTCTAGAATCTAGAATGCTATCCATGATGGAACGTTCTAGAATCTAGAACACTCCTCTGTTGAAAGCTGGAGCTGGGGAATGTTAAAGATAGTAGCTGACAGGGAGAAACAGGCCTTCTCACATAATGTATAGGCCCATATGTTATACTAATTTATTGATTTACTGATTTGAAAGCGTGTGGCTTGCAAGTGTTATATTAGGTAACAATATAGTAAGTATATAATCTACAATGAATGAATACGTCTAGCAGATTTAAGCGAATTGTCAATTTGTCGGGCATTATGATCAAACAGATTTTGGTTAGAAACCGAGGAGTCTATGCATTTATTTATAGATCTATATTCGCAGCCAAGTGGCTATGCTAATCCCGTACATATGCATAGCCCAGCATTTGTCATTCTATGATGACATATTTTTTGAACAAGATTCGCAACCACAACGATCGCTTTTCTATTCAATGCACGTCGATCGGCACACAGAAATAGCACACCGGTACTCGTCAGTCTATTATATAGGCCTAAGCTTTCTTCAGTTGCGGTGAGACCCCTGTCAATTCGAGAATATTATTGACCCCAGATGTAGCCGTTATTGACATTGCCTGAATTGATGAGATACGCATGAAAGCAGCTAGGGAACAATTTGGTTTAGCAACGAGCCCGCTTAGCTGTTTTGTAAATCCTTGCGTTCTCTAGTCGTGTTCGGTTTTGTATAAAATATTGTCTGCAGACCGCTAAGGTTTTGAAGAATGGATCCATCAAGTCTATTGTAGTCAGAATGAAGACAGGGATTAATGCAAACCGGTCGATCGACGAGTGCGGATAAGCATAATTAATTCGTTTCCTATTCTGTTCTTTATTCACTAAATTCAATACCGGTACACGTGTACAACAGCTCAAAAATTAAATTGCCAAGATCAATCAGTAATGCAGGCTTTCAATGTTCATAGACTAAGCATGGTACGACCGTTTGATTATATTGATTTTAAAGAAAAATAGAAGAAGATTGTAAATTATGAAACGGTCGTCAGGACAGCGTAGTATACAACAGAACTATGTCATGTGGCCCATTTAAAGTATTGAATTTCCTTCGTGTGAGCGCATTTAAAAAATAGAAAAATTGGCCATGTTCCAAATTCACCAGTTGCCAGTTTCGTATTTAAAAATGTCAAACCAATAAACATTGTTTGAATCAGTAAACTTGACTGTTCGACAGGGAAAAGAAATTAGTTAATATGAGATAAAGTTGAAAGAAATTCGGATGCTTGGAAAAGTGCTGTGAATTTGATAATAAATGGGAGTGAGTGAAAGAAGTAATTTGCTACATGGATCGCCTTGATGATATTCATCGCAACATAAATAGGCATTGTTTTTACTATTCATAGAAAGGTCCTGGTTGTGCAATAATAGAGTCGTGAGTAGTTGTTTGGATAGATACTTGTATAACTGTGAATTTGTTTAATTACCGAAAGTGTGCAATATGAATATTAACTGGTTTGCACCCAGGATCAAGGCAATGATTTACGTGGCTTTTAAAAGTATTTTCTTGTAACCTACTTTTTTCACTGCAACTGTAGTTTTCTCTTGTACGTATTTATTTTATTGCTGTTTTGTCTTAACTGACACCGTGTCATTTTCACTGTACGGCTTAGAACTGTCGTTTGACAAAAAAGTTTCTAATAATGATCCTCGTTGCCCCTGTTTCAGTATTATATAGCTGGTTCATTCACAGAAAATTGTAGCTGTTGCTGCAGCTTCGCCATTGATGTTGCAAAAAATAATGGATGGATGGAAGCAAGTTTCGACAAGGAAACACGTTCACTGGAAGCGGAACAGCGTCGAAATTAAATCAGGCAATAAATTTTGTCCCCGGTTGGACTTGAACCCGCCGACGCTGGATATTTATGGCCTTGCGGACGCTGGAGGCCGGAGTATCGTTTCAGCGGCCCGTATGCCCGCCCTTGATGCAAATCTAATTATTTGAGCATCAGAATATAGAGTTTCTTATTGGAGTACAGGGAGGGGAGGATTTGTAGTTTAAGGACCGTGTGTAATAACAAAGACTATTGCAGTTCTGGTCTGTGTGAGAGAGCCGCCACAGCACCGCTCCCCTTGCTTTAGTTGCCTGCCTTTTACTACTCTCCTGGGGAGCCATGGGCTGCAAGCCAATTCTTTGTTTCCAAACCTATTGGAGTAGTTTGTCGTGGGCGTTAGCTAGTACTCCCACAATATTGTGATCAGTAGTATTGTACAAGTAGGAGGAGTGAAACTTAGAGTAGTAGTTGGAGTACTGGAGTAGTATTCCTTTTTATACGCCAGCCTGCTAGGCCTACGTAAACTAAGTTGAATTTATAGATCATCTATAACCTGTACATGTAATTTGAGGGACTTGAGAGGGGTGCTATTGCATTGCATGTATGATGTGCAAAATATTATGTTACTAACAAAATTTAAGTTCACCTTTTAATAGTCTTTGATACCAAGTTGCACACACACAGTGCAGCGAAGTGTAGCTATTGGTTTGATCAATTTTTATTTGTGTCCCGATATGGATCGGTCTAGATTTGGCTCAAGTTGACTTCAGATAATTCTTTTGTGAACTGTCTATTTTCTAGTTAAACACTCTTAGTTGTATGAGCATGACGTAAGACCGTACTCTGTGAACAGCTGATATACTTTGATTTAAATTACAGTGCAAAATATTGGCTGTTGGTATCATCTCGATACGCTTTTTAAACTGCGCAGCGAAACAGCGTTTACAACGTTCGATCAAATGTTTCATTGCCTGTTTTATTGCTGACATGCGCACTACAAGCGTCAAGTATTATTTTGACGGCGCTTCGAGTCATAAACCAGCAAACCGCAATGTTAGTTGCAAATGCTACCGTGTACTTTCATGGCACTTATTAGAGAATGCTTAATGCGTGTCCGAAAGCTAGCTCCATTGATTTTGTTTAAATACTGTTCGATTGATTCGAATGCACGGTATGTCCTGTCAGATGACCGGCTGAATTACAGGCCTACCTTTCTAGGCTTGAATTTAGAGATCGTTACTGCCAGACGGTTTAGATTGGCGCGTGGTTCAGGTCGTTGATTTTATAAAAGCAAGCGATTTAAGCTAAAATATTTGCCAGTCGAGACCTAGAAAGACTTACAAGTAGAGCGAGGTGTTCAAACGTCTGAATTACTTAGGCCTGATATTATACTATTTGTGTGTGTGTTCTAAGAGGGAAAGATACTCGCTAACAAGCAACAAGTTACTTGCTTTTATTTTGTAATATCATAAAAGGCAAGCAATGTGTAGCTTGTTATTTCAAATAATAGCCTGCAATCTTTACACTGCTGGAACACAGCACCTTGCAATGTTTAGCAGCAGTCAGCGAACCAATAAGGTAAATGTGACCGCAGGACATCAGATCTCCATCCTGCTCTGCAGGGACCAGTCAGTCTGTGTTGCCATAAAAATAATTATAGTGGGTTTAGAGTCCGTTTCTGTGTCTAATGACGGCATCTGGGACGTTCTTTCGCCGTTGGCAATGTTACCGTCAGTTTATTATTGATGGAGCGCAAGACGAAGCGTAGGAGAAAGTGGGCAGGAAAGCGTGGGTCTAAGAGTACCGCCACTCTCGCATCGTTTCTCCGCGGACTGGGGCCGAGTTGTTCAATGGGGTGTTATTGGAACCACAGTTGAACGATCCAGGATTATTTGAATAACTCCCCAATATCGGCGCGTTATTCGAACGATCCTGGATCCGATTTGCGCGATCTGATTGGATCGTGACGTCATTTTTGTTCTATGATTATTTAAAACCAAACAACTCTCTATTGAACGACTCGGACTGAGACATGAATTATTGTGTGAGAATTATTAATATTTTAAAAAGTGAAACCTACAGTCCTTTCTGCGTTACAGGCCAACTAACTAACGAACGAAGTCAAATTGCCCAAAAATCCATTGGTCGACTCAGAGTAAAATGTTGTGCATTCGTGGCACATAAGCCGACTTCGCGAGCGGATCGAGCGAAAATAAATTGTGGATTTCAGCTTCAAAAGTGGGGGTACCGACTATTGGGAGTCAATATTACGTTGAAAATTGGGGTGCCAGAGTACCCATGCACTATAGGTCACTACGCCCATGGCTGTGTTTGCTTGTCATTGTGATGTAGGCCTGTACGCACGCCTGTGTATTAGTGTGATTTGTGGGCTGTTGAATGTTTCACAATTTCGTGTGTGGAATTTCAAAGTTAGTATGTGTTTATTTTAACCTGTCCTTGTAATGACTTTGTACAAAAGTTTACACCAAGCGCTGCTGTTTCTCTGCCATGCAGGACCAACATACGCTGAGATGCTGGGGTCCTACTGCGGGTGGGGAGGCGTAGCATCCTCCGCCGTCACAGACTTCCACAGCCCCCTCTCAGGGATGACGCACCCGCTCTGGTCCTTCGCCCCCACGTCCTACAGCGATGGTTTGTTATCCTAAACCTCAATTCACTTAGCTTTCATATACTTAGGTTGAAACCTATACCTTGATGTTGACCCGGAAAGTGAATTTAAGGGTGGCGCATAACTGCCATTCGAAGACACTTGCAATTTATAATCAATGTTAAAAGACTGAAATTTATTGCAATATGAAATTGCGTTAACTTAAATTAAGTGTCAAACAAACTTTATTTAGCTTGACATCCATGGGTTAATTTTGTGATATCGTATATTAATTCAAATGAACTAAACAAAAATCTGTCTTAAATGGAAGTTATAGGCTGCTGTTAAATTTTCTTCTAAGCCAAGGTAGAAGTCAAGATAGATTTCAAGGTATGTCTTTGAAATACAACATTAGACTCAATTATTATGCTGTTAACTTTTGGTTTAGCGTGTTTGAGCAAGGTAGTGGTTAGGCCTACAAGCTGAGTTAAGTTTAGTAGGCTTAGTTAGCCTCAAATAGGCTTCTGTTCTGAACTGATCTGTTCTGAACTGATCTGTTCTGTTCTGAACTGATCTGTTCTGATCTGATCTGTTCTGAACTGTTCTGTTCTGAACTGATCTGTTCTGAACTGATCTGTTCTGAACTGTTCTGTTCTATTCTGAACTGTTCTGTGCTGAACTGTTCTGTTCTGTTCTGAACTAATCTGTTCTGTTCTGAACTGATCTGTTCTGATGGGAGACTGATCTTTCTGAGAGCATGTTCTGTTTTGAGTGCTTGCGGCCCAGACGCGATATGGATAATGTCAATGCTAAACCAAAAACCTAATAAAGGGTACTCTGTAAATATGGCAATAAAACAAACTTGCTAGAGACTATGGTATAGAATAGCCTTAAGTGTTCCAAAGGAATCGGGCAGGACTGTCAAAACATACACCAAAGCAGCAACGCACTTGCGTCTGAAAAGCATGTTTACGGTAGTAGCTTGTGCCGTTGGACAGGCGCTGAGCATGTTTACCGTTCAGCTTTCAGTGGGTCACTTCTATACATATGGGCCTAACTATGTATGTAGTAGCTAAGAGTGGATTCTATAGTTGTTCCTTTGTTCCCACCTTTACCTTTACCTTAGCTTAGGAGACAATTTAACAGCAGCCCATAACTGCCATTCAAAGTAGCTGTTTGTTTAGTCCATTTAAAATAATACACGACGTCATTAAAGTATCGTGACGTCAAGCAAAATAATTTATGTTGTCACTGCATTCAAATGCAGTGACAGTGATTTTCGAATGGCAGTGAAGCGCTGCCGTTAAATTCCGTTCCTTAGCAAGAACTTTGCTTAGCCGGGCGTAAAGATATGTCTATAGAATCCACCCTATGACTTTCCCTTTTTTGAATACACCATTTCTGCAGTTTAACGAAACCTAAAAGTAGCCTACTGATCGCATTCTGTTTTATAATAAGTTAATTGTTATAACTTTGAACTTTTGCACGTTTGGTTAATTAACTTTTGCACTTTTTGCTTGCACCAGAAATCTGATCACTGCCTGCCCTTAATGCGTTTTTGAATGAATTTTTTATCCTCTATGTTCTTTTTTGCTGGATTGCATAAAACTGTCTTGAAATTAGGATCCAGATGGAGTTATAGGCTGACCAATCAACGCGCCTGAACCGCTATTAGATCTACGCTGTGTTCAATTATAAAAAATGACGTCACTAACCCACTATCAATCAGATCCAATAAAACAGCTTTAGGGTGGATTCTATAGATGTTCCTTTACGCCCGGCTAAGCAAAGTTCTTGCTAAGGAACGAAATTTAACGGCAGCGCTTCACTGCCATTTGAAAAAACAAGCAATATGTTTATAAATTACAAAACTAAACAAATCAATTTTGAGAAGTCATGAGGTTAATTTGAATTCAGTGTGGATAAAAATTATTTTGCTTGAAATCTATGACGTCATATATATTTAATGACGTCGTATATTAATTTAAAAGGACCAAACAAAATGCTTCTTTGAATGGCAGTTATGGGCTGCTGTTAAATTGTCTACTAAGCAAAGGTACGGGTAAAGGTGGAAACAAAGGTACGTCTATAGAATCCACCCCTAATATCAACTCGCTATTGGGTTTCTAAATTAGATCAGGGACCTCATTTACATACATTTCTTAAGATTTTCTGAAATCTTATGGTAACTGAAATTTAAAACAAATAAAATCCAATCGCCGACCGCCGTGACGTCATCATTCGGTTCACGCGCGACCGTGCGGAGTTTCCAATAAAAAAGATAAGATTTGCCAAAGATTCTCTTAGGAAAATCTTACGACTAAAATTGTCATAAGATATCTACGCGAATGAGCCCCCTGAGATCATTCAAATAACGCTCGATCGTATTGGCCCTTATATTGTACGCCGTACAATGCGGAAGATAGTTCATTATCTGCAGTAGATCTATTGGGCATCGCCCCTAATTGCCTAATAGAATTTATACGAAAAGTGATATGTGTTTGTTCTCCGCTTAGCGTGTCGTTAGTAATTATCACGATACATATTTATTAGTCAGCCGAAGCCTGCGTGGCAACGTTGACCTAAGTATAAGGTCCTATTACAATGAAGCCTAGTGGGGGAACGCATAGCCAGGGGCGGATCCAGGATTCGTTAGTGGGGGGGAGGGGGGGATGAATATCTCAAGCTTTGTATATGTACATGTTTATCACATTTTCCCTCCCAAATGAACTCACGAGCAGGGGGGGGGGAGGGGTGGATAGAAGTCGATCGATCCAACTCCATCTGTAACCATGTTTCCATGTCTCCGGATCAATCATTCTTCTCTTACATTTTACGTCTTATCTTAACACTATCACACATTTTTACACCACTCATTAATGCATCTATATAATTTAATCTTTTATGAACAAAAAATATAATTTTTTTTATGCTGGTGGGGGGCGGGTGCATCCTCCCCATCCCCCTCCCCCCCCTGGATGTGTCCTTACGCATAGCAACAGCCTGCGCCTCGCAGCCTATATCCGGTATAGCTCTGAAGTCTACCTGGCGCGAGTAGTGTAGGCCTTGTTTTTATAGGGATTGATCCTTTCTTGCGTTGAATCAATAATCCCTCCACCTGCAGTTTTGTTGGCGCCTAGTAGCCAGCTAGCTCCAAGGGAAGCGATGCCTGGGGAAAATTTCAGTAGGGGGAAGGAGAAGCGGAAGATTGTAATTCTCTGGTTTGTTGGTGATTTCTTGCCATAAGTTCTACTCAGAAATTGTATATTCGTAAAAGATTTAAATGTGACTTAGTAGAGGGAAGAGGAAGTTGCAAATTATAATTCACTGGTTTGTTGATGAATTCTTAACCTACTGAGTTCTACTCACAAGTTATTATATTCGTCAAAGAAAAATATTTGATGGGCTTCCAATACTCCTGTTTTCTATTCCTGTACGATTCCTGAGGGTTTATTTTGCTGCCGAGATAAGTGAAGTCATAGTAATCCTGTCTAAGCCTATCATAACATTCATTCTAGCAGCAACTCCTGCTTCTTATTCCCAGTTGCTCAACCGAGTATTGGGAACACGGTCACAAAATAGAATAAGTTTAGCCAATCAGATTGCTGGAAATTGGATCGGAGATCATCTCGATTCAGATCTCAACGCGCAACTTTTGACAACAACGTTTCAGAATGGATCTGAAAACATCAAATGGCGAACGGTGAATATAAGCATTAGCATGTAGTCCAGTGTGTTATCGATAGGTAGGTATATTTTTGCGTTTAGGGACCGTGTGTAGTAAAAAAGACTATAGCAACCGCCTCCCTTCTTTATTCGCCTCTTGCGTCTCGACGCGCCCCGCGAGTTCTGGAATCTGGACTGCAAAGTAATTGCTTCATTTCCCCGGTTTGCAGGGGGTAGTCCGGGTTATCGCTCCTCATTAACTGACCGTTGCCTGTGCGTGTGACTGCGGCAGAAGCTATGAGCCTGTTGGTGACGAGACTCCCGTGTTATAACGCTGTGATATGCGCCGCAGAAGTAGTAGCAACGGTCGTATATGAACAATAACACCATACACGGTCGCATTTGTAGCCATGTTAGTGCATTACTAGGCGATGTCGGCGCCGAGCGGGTAAGCAATCTGCTGGCATTGGCAGAAACAGTTTGTATCTTATTATAGACTCGTAGTTTACAGAGTACTGATTAAGGCCTAACTTATATCTGTAAGGGGATATATTGAGAAATATGCGTAGTACTACATTGAAATGTAGGTATAGCATTATGATCTTACGATCTAGCTTGAGAATCCGGGGCCTCATTCAGGGAGCGATCGTATGACAATCTTAGTCCTAAGATTGTCTAAGAGAATCTTATGAAAATCTTATCTTTTTTATTTGAAACTTCACACAGTCGTGCGCGAACCGAATGGTGACGTTACAAGGTCGGCGATTGGATTTTATTTGTTTTAAATTTCAGTTTGCATAAAATTTAAGAAAATCTTAAGAAGTGTACATAAATGAGGCCCCTGATGTCTCGCTGAGTCTCAGGGTTCACGCTGTAGTTCTAAGCAGTGTAGATTATGATTAAACTGAAGCAAACGCAAAAAGCGGTTAAAATATTATGGCGAAGAAATGCAAGCAAAAATATGATTTTGAAAGTCGCAATGGCAATTCTTGTTTTTTTATTTTACTTGTTGTTCACATTGCATGAGAAAATACTGATTCAATCTGTATTTCAATGAAGTAATGATTTTAGGCAATATGAAATAGATCTTGAAAAAGGCTCATGCCTACGATTAAGCTATTGGGTGTAAAATGTGGCAAAACGAAGGGTAAGCCTACATATACGAGCTATGAAAGTGCAAATTTTCAAATCAATTATGTGTGTGTAATCGACTTGGTTAGATTGTAATTTTTATGTAATGTCACAGTACGCAGCCTCAAAAGATTCTGCTGTGTCCCATTGCACTGATTCTATAGTGATGTAGACTCTAGCGAAGTCCACTGTAGAAAATTAATACTCTTTCTTTCTAAGACTTGCGAAGTGAATTCTAGCATCTGCAGCGATATAAATCACTACTGTCAGATGCTCTAGCAATAATTCATGCTAGCGCCGACGCAGACGTTGTAAAGCAGCCAGTGCGGAAAGTGCTGCGTTCATTCCAGCTTGCACAGATTGGGTACCACTGGACCTAAATGAAATATACTTAGATTCTGGGCATCTTGACCAATAATATTCCTAGATTGTATGTTTGACAAATGTATCCCAAACTCTCATTTCAAAATGCTTCATTTTCTACAGGATATAAAATATCCCCAGTTCTCTGGAGATTGCGTTAAAAACCTAATCCTTCAATCAATGAATATCCCTAAAGCTAGTGATATATCCCAAGCAATGACATCACTGGTCAGCAAGGCTCTGCCCACGCCTTGTGCCCACTCTTGCCGATGAAAGATGGATGGGATACAGTGACGGCTGAGATATATTTCATCTGCATTGTGAGCCTGTGAGGTGAGGGACAAAATGTATGAGACAAAATAATGTATTGGACAAAGTGTATCGAAAAAAAAAAAAAATGTAGCGGGCAAAATGTAGAGGACAAAACGTATTTGGACAAAATGTTCAATCTTGTTCATGCTTGATTTAAATACAGATTATGGGATATATTTCGTCAAAATTTGTCTTAAAATTTTGTCACTGTGCATCTCATCCCGATACATTTTGTTCTCATAGATTTTGTCTCGTACACCGTATCTTGAAACATTTTATCCATCACATTTTGTGTCCATAGATATCGTCTGAACATATTTTGTCCAATACATTTCGCCTGTCACATTTTGTCCAGCATTTTGTCTGATACATTTAATCCCGATACATTATTCTGGACCCGGATACCCCTACTTAACCCTTAACAGGCAGTTATATAAGTACGACTGAAAAGGAACTTGACAAAAAAATAACAAAGAAAATAATAAAGAAAAAACAGCACAAGATGTGAAAACACAAGATATGTTCAAATTATGCCCAGTCACGATGACGAGATAAGCAATTGTTTAGTCTTAAACTGTGAACGCCGCCATCATGGTATTTGTACCAGTATGACTCACATGAAACCTAAGCATGATGGCTAAACATACTATCACACTAGTGATAATGACAAGGGTGATGATTAATAACTACTGGTTCGTGACTGAGAGTTATCATGCCATGATTTAAAATTGATATCAGGAAGTTGCATCCAGTGATACTGTACTCACATAAGCTGCAATAAATTTCCTGTGATGAGGAACATTGGTTTCTGTGCAATGTGAAACATGAAATTTTTGCATGAATGCAATTCTGACGAATTTCGGGAAACCTCAAAACTCGCAAAAATTACCTTATCGAAAATAGCGCTGCAGATGCTATGGGCAGTCCTCTAAAACGCGAAAATAAAATGCTGTGAAATTTCTATGAGGCAAAAGCGCAAAAATCGCATGCAGTAATTTCTAAACATTTCAAAACCATGTTTTACAGTATACTCCTGTTATCATGCACATAATACAAGTAGATTGGACATCATACAGGGTATTAACTTCTTTCTTCTCAATTTCAGGGTGCTACTATGCGCCGAGCATGCACCCCTACTTAGCGATGGGGGGCGACTACCCTCCTCAAGCATTCCTCTCCCCCACGGGGATCAACGCGTCCGGCCCCCGGCTCTCCCCCTTCACGTACCAGCAGCGCCTGCATGACCTTCACAAAGGTTAGTTAATGTTCTTGTTTTTGTTCTTGTTCTAGTTCTTCGTATATTTGTTGCTTTTTTTTGCGTGCTTATTGTGACGTCAGAACAATGTTTCGTTGCTTATGTATTTTCTTTAGTGCTCTGCCAATTGGCAGGCCCGCGGTGTCCAAATCCTCCACCCTAGACATCTTCGGCTCTTCTCTTCATCTCTGCATACGATTCCCTCTCAAGCAGTTTGTCTATCGTCCCAATATGTGGCCTTCCCGGTCCTCTCTTTCCTTCCATTCTTCCCTCCATCATTTCTCTCAACCTGTGTGTATCAGAATCTCTAGTTCACTGTGAATGCAAACAAAATAAACAAAAGCTTACATATCAGATATTAAGTTGTAATATTATAGAAACACTAGGATTTGTACAGTCATAGGCTTTCAAATAAGAAAACGAAAGATAAGAAGTTTAACACACATTTGGTGTGCATATAGTTCTTTCTGAACTTTTGTCATTAGATTTCATGAATACATGTATTCGATTTTATAATGCTTCAAGCCCTATTTGCATCTAGAAATGGATCTGAAGACTTGTTATGTCTTATCTATACAGATTCCGTCCAATATAGGTCAAGGCATAGAACCAAGAGAGGCAATCGGATGTCTTGTTCATTTTTAATAGCGATATGTGATTGGTCGACTTCTAACTTTCAAGGTTTCTTATCACAAACCAGATTTCTGTAATAAAATAATAAGTTTTGGAAACTTCTCACGTATATGAAGTGGGTGGAATAGCTGATGCGAGCTGGCAGAGAGAGTGAATTGTTTTGGAGTGGCTGGATGGGTGTAATTTTTCAAGGAATGCCTTTGCTGTTCAAGTGTTCGATCAGGATAATGATGATGATGAATGACATTCGCCCAAGTTGCTCCTATACGTTGCTTAGCAACCAAGTCGGGTCTGGCTTGGAAGGACAAGAAGCCAATTTGTGTTTGGCAGCGTTAACCTTACAATGTGGTTTCTGAGGATAAGTTTTTCACTCAGATTTCTTGCCTATGGTGTACTGAGGTCATGAGACAAAAATTCTTTGATTTGTAGAGTTTTGGTTTTGGAAGTCGTCTTGGACTCGTCTACTACTGATTAGTTAATTGGTTGATTTTCAAGGAGCGCTGAGAAAGTACACTCAGCGGTTTTTATATAGCATATTATATAGCAATTATATATATAGATAGCAATTAGGCATGGAGTATAAAGCTATTAGGCTTCCATATTGTTGTACAAGAGGTGACCGTGATCCAAAAGAAGTTACCTCATGCCTTCATACCACCTTACAGCCAACTTCAACGATTCAGTGTTATCAATTTGTTTCTAATTTCAACAGTGCTGTTTATGGTTCAAATACTACCAGTTACAATAATGCCTGCATTGCTTTCTCAAACTTACCCGCTTTAATATCTCATTGGTTTTGCTGCATTAGGCTATAGTGAAGAAACGACACAAAAAAAGCTTCAAGCTTTTTTTAAAGTTGCAAAGACAAAGTCGCAAAGTCTCAAAATCGCAAAGCTGCAAAGTCGCAAAATGCATTTTCACTAAAAATAGCCAGACTAGGGGTTAATTAACATAATCTCTTTAAAAGCAGCATCCAGATAAACCTTATGACAAGCAGAGTCACAGAAGTCTAGTGTGCGAAGACTATTGTGATGTGTAGGCCCTAACGTTTTCCGGATCACTGTATAATAATCTGGATTAAGTTGACTCGCAAAATCCCAAAAGCAAAATCCCAAAATCCGGATCATTTTGCCTGCTTCTAGATGTTTCAGCTTGATGTGCAAGCTGCGGTGGCTATAGATGTAGACGCTGTAGCCTAATCGCCCACACACAGAACGCAGAAATTGTCAGAAATCCGGCAAGTTCAGCAACAGCTGCCTAATAGTATTCTTATTTTCTTAGCGCGCCGCGGCGTGCTCTGTCCTAGAACAGCGTTAAAACCGACAGAGTGCCTGGAGGTCTTGTCAGTGATTTCGTCTCCCGTTGCTCGGCTGGATACTTTGGTAGCCTACTTCTATTATTGTACACGGTGGTCGAATAAAAAGTAGCTGTGTCACACAAAAGTCGCACAAAAGCCTCACAAAAGTCGCACGTGTCCTAAGGCAAGTCTGAATGCATAGCGCAGGTTCTTTGAGGTCAATTTGAGCATCTATACAGATATTATTGTGCCAGGCAATATTAGAACTATGAACTTTGAAAGTGTTAGGCAGATTCAGTAACATACAGTATATGTACATACATTCAGTATGTACGCTTAGTATGGTGAATGAACTTGTAGAAATGTTGTATGATGAAGCGTGCAAGTGTGACACAGCGTTTAGAAATTCATCGCCGTTTAGAGGTTTTCTTGTCGTCTGCGATAGACTATCTACAGCGTCTAATTTGTGAAGCTCTAAGGCCTATCGCATGGTACACCTATTCACAGAGGTCAGATTCGTATAACAGGGTGTTCAGAGAAATATAGAGCTGAGAAAAATAAACAGTTGCAAATTATGTAACGCAAATATTTCCTTCGCGTCCCAGTAATGTCGTTTTAAAAGTATGCTTTTTGTAGATCATAAAGTTTTCAATTTAAAAATAAACATTGGGTCATTTCAAGTCGACGGTGTTACGATAGAGTTAGAGTTGAGTTAACGTTTGACAAGTTAGATTCACATTCATATTCAAATTCGGAATAACATTATAATGGCAAAACAAACGGAAAACGGCAAAAGTGAGAACATGAATGTGAATCTAACTTGTAGAACGTTACCTCAACTCTAACTCAATCGTAACATCGTGGACTTGAAATGACCCGATGTGCGGTACCAATGGCCTCTATATTTCAAACTCGAGAAAAGAAGAAACATTTGTGTTCACTCCTTAGGCCTACATGTATATAGAATGTCTATAGGAGTAAAAAATTGCCTCAATGATTCCTGCAACCATTCACGATTTGAATCCAGCTCGTTGCAAAATTGAGCCTGCTCCTTAAATCACTAGGTACGCGTCGGGCAGTGAAAAAATCCAAAAAATCAATGCGTTGGTAAAGCCCCCTTAGTCCTGTGGCCTGCGACTACCTTATTCTGTCTTTCGCTAGACTACGATGCGGCCCGGTACCCTAGAAATAATAAATCCCAAGCTTGATGCAGCTTGAAGGGAAGCATTCACGGGCAGTAGGCTTTATTCAGAGATAAGAATGGTTTGTCAAAACACTGATTGGCACTCTGGACCCCGGGGGTTAATGCTCTTGTTTGCTAGAATCTTCTGTTGACCAATCTACTATTGTAATCTGTATTTTTTATATCAAATCAGAAGAACTTCCGTGAGATAGCTGTTAAACGAGAAAAGGTCTGCAGCCCAGAGCTCCTCATACAAGCTGTAAGAAGCGATAGTAGAAGTAGGAGCAGTTCTTTGCTTTTCCCTGAGTCACGTAACCGGATTGCACTAGTCATTGTTACTATACTATACAGTCAGTAAACTACAAAAATCGAAACCTATTGTATCCCCTAATGGTTAAATCGAACTCCTTCTCCCCCCCCCCCCCGACTGCTCACACGT
>JAQIWG010002352.1:0-20654 GCA_034695025.1 Chamaedrilus cognettii | reverse complement strand
TGCTGCTGTTGCTGCTGCTGCTGCTGCTGCTGTTGCTGTTGCTGTTGTTGTTGTTGTTGTTTTTGTTGTTGCCCCTTGCAAGGAAAAGGTGATGCCTCATTGCACCAGCTGATGGTCGCTGGTGGTGGTTCCACCGTAGACTGGTAGGCATCGTCGGAACGTAGAAACACTTGCGGCTGACGAATTTAAACCACCTTGCCAAAGGATGCACGAGGTGACTCGAAATCTTTGCCGCTGCTGGGATTCAAAACGACAGCTGCTGCACACATAGTGCTGCACACATAGTCCGCGACTTGGACCACTCGGCCACAACGCTGCGTGTGCTGTCCCTGCTGCCCAATGATGGCAGCAGGTGTAGGGCTACCGGGGACAGTTTGATGTCACGTCCGGTGCATGGAACTGGTCATAAGAACTGGAAGCAGGGGGCTGTGTTTTTAGCTCGGACTGGTTTGAAGCCAGAACTCCGGCCATTTTGGTTGTAGACAAACGTCTCATAAACTGATTATTCTGTAATATTCTACAGGGGGAGCCACTTTCTGCGTTCTGTGGTGTCAACCTATCATTTAGCCATGTAGACAAAACTATCCATGGCTTGGCGTTATCTAGCATCACATGACTGTGTGGCTAATGTTTATAATAGCTCCATGCATTGATGTATACATGCATAGGCTGTGTATGCAATGAGGTGTTAAACTTGACCTGAGGTCAAGACGTCGTATTGGCCAATCAGCGCGCTGAGATCTTGAACTAGGATTTATTTGATGCGATTTGATTGGTGGCTGAAATTTCAGTCTTCGATCAATATCTTCATGACTGATAGAAAAACTTAAATGTTTTCTTCATTATTTCATTCATACGCGTAGGTAGATCAGTAGTTTTTAAATTTATTACATGTCTGAGGCCTGATTCGGAAATTCGTCTTGGAAAATGCTTCATTTTAAGTAGTTCCAGAAGCACATCTTTGGAAAAGTTACTCGTTTGTTATGCAGAAGTCCGCACCAATATCAAACAAACCTCATGATGACAACAGAACATAAAATACATGTAAGTTTTTAACCCCAATGACGCCCTTGGGCATCGAAATTCAGTTTTCTTTGTTTATTTTGTGCGCGTATCTGCTCTGCACAGGTGACGCGTACCGCTACACCCTTCATCCGGTGTTTGCCGATTTCAGGCGCGAGTGGCGCTGTCACATCCGACACCGACCACCTGCGGTTCTCTACCAGGTCGGAGTTCTGGGGCGCCGGAATCTTTTTTTAGATGGGGAGGGCAAAAATCAAACTCTCGGGAGAATTTACAAAGGTATGGTGGGAGGCCGGGTGAAGGTTGTAATAAGTCTTGGTCGAGGTCTAACCATTTTAATCCAACCAACTCTTACAATGGAAATACAGAAAGTTGAAACGCACTATAGCATGAGTACAAATTAGAAAATTATGTATTTATCTTGTCCAAAAGACATAATATTCTATGACAGGACTGATTTATATCTATGTCGATTTAAAATTTGGGTATTTCTGTGATTAAATCGAGAAAATTTTCTTTAGATTTTTTGTTCTTTGTTAGCTGCAGGTCGAATACTTCCATTTATTTCTAGATTATTCATTTGAACCAATCAATGTCTATTGAGGCATGTTCTTATCAATTAATGTGTATTGAAGTCTGATTTTGCCAATGTCCATTTAGTCTGTTTTTACCAATCAATGCCTATTTAGGTCTGGTTTTACCAATTAATGTCTATTTAGATCTTTTTTTAACGTTCCAAGTCTATTTTGGTCTGGTTTTACCAATTAATGTCCATGCAGGTCTGGTTCTACGTCACCGTCGTCGGGACGACATTTGAAACCCCGCGCGTCTACCGCACCGTCTCTTTCGACTCCATGCCGGGCATGGTGACCGGACGTCACACCATAGAGTTCCTTACTGTGGAGCACAGTACGGGGCTCGACCTCCACGACGAGCTGATCCTCTCTGGACGAAGCGATCCCGACGATCGCCGACGATTGCCAGCCGACGATATATCGCGCTGGAACCAGTCCGTCATTCCCGTTAAGTTTCCCCGCGACGGAGTCACCGAGTCGAGGTTTGACGTGAAACCGATTTCGCCGAATGTCCGCCTGACGTCGGTGGTTTTTGACGAGCCGTTTGGCTTCAGTTCTTCGTCGTGGGTAGTGGAGGGAAAGGCCGGGTGCGATAGGGATGTGGGGAAGTTTCGACCGATGTCGGAGAGGGAGGGGAATGAGACGAAGGGAGGGAGGGAGGTAAATGTGATGACGCAGTCGGGGCGCGCGCCGTTTACGTATCTACTCAAGTCGTTTGAGAATCCACCGCATCTCAAGTTTACCATCCCTGGTCGGTGTATTCTTCTTCTTTTTTACACATTTAAGAGCTTGCAAAGTTGTATTTAATTTTTTCATTATAGTAGGAGGCTTTATACAGGGCCGTCACTAGGTTTAGTTTTAATCCTGCGTAAATCTTGAGATGATATTGCAAAATGACTTGTGTATATGTAGCATATGTAGTGAAAAAAATTAAACATCCATGCTTAATATATGGCAATCCCGTTGATAATAGAATATATCAGCATTCCTTTCTGCGAATGATGAAAATATGGCAAAAAAAAAACCTACTCGCTGTGCTTCATGCACGCGCCGGTTGGGGTATAGGATTTATTGAGCTTATTTTTATAGCTCATTGCTTATAACTTATGAACATTATTCCTTATCATACAGATATTATTAACCATGTCCAGCAGCCTTCGTGTACTATATTGCTTGCTCCGGTTATTAATGTTTTGTGGATTTATACATTGAAGCTTTGTTGTCAGCCATTCAATGATAACGGGCTGGAAAACATCATATGTTTTCCACCCCGTTACCATTGAATGGCTGGCAACAAAGCTTCAATTTGTAATATTTTAATTAAGAGATTTTTTGTAATTTAATTTTGATACTGTCGAATGTTATCTCTTAATTTAAATATGACATGCATATAGGCATTGCGATAAGATGAAGATGTTGTTTAACTCCAACAACACACTGTTGTACACTAATCCAGGTTACTACACAAACTACGCTCACTCTGACTCATTTTGGAGTACCGGTATCTTTAAAGTTTCAGTGTACGTAGTTTATCCTATATCAATTCTGCTCATCGTCAGAACACAGTTGACAATTTTGAAAACGCCTTTTCAAAATTGCTATCAAGGTTTTTGCCGATGTTTGATGTTCATACTGCTGCAGCAAATTCTTCAGTGTTGAGTTGGTGGTTCCGACACGGCACTGCGTCGCTTCTCTTAGGAGAATCACTCCAAGCTGGCCTCAGCCTGAGTGATGACGGTCGCTTCTGGGCCATACGTATAGCTGGTAGCACCCTCTTTCTTCTTGTTTTGAACTTTACCGATTATGTGGCGGCTTGATATTACTTAACTTATGAATTTCTGATGTTGAGGTCAACTAGATTTTAATCTATCGATGCACGGCGAACGATGAGGAAAGGACTGTACTCAGTAATGCCGTTGAGCCAAAACTGAATATCCCTAGATTGTGGGTATCTTGGTCAGAAATATCCCTAGATTGCTTTCTTAAACAAAAATATTTCCCACTCCCATTATAAAATGTGCAATTTTATAAAAAATAACCCCAGATATCTGGGATTGCGTTAAATATCAGATCCCTCAATCACTGAAATATCCTTAGATCTAGCAGTGAAATAGCAGTGGAAAATATCCATAAATTTAGTGATATATCTGTGGCATCAATGACTGTACTTGTCAATTTGTTTTATAGGGTTAATTTTAGTTTTAGGGTGAGAACAAGCTCGAAATCATCCTCATCATCAAGAATTCATTGACGTTAAGTTTGATCTGACCATTACTACACATATGATAGTATGTTATTTTTAATAGTCCTTTAATTTATTTGCGCGAATATTGCTTTCAGGTATTGTATTCACAGTATTGTCTCATTAATTTTACCGATTTTATGAAAGACTCTTAAATCATTCTATTTATTTAAAGTGACTTTTCGACTTGTTGGTGGATAATTTAGTGCTTAAATTATATACGAAGCGGGTTTATTTTCCACTGATCCACAGTGCTTCATTTACATTTGCGTTAGCCCATAGGCGCAGTAGAACGCTTAATATCGAACGTTTTTATACTCATCGTGTATCCATGTCTGATTTCCATTGCTGCAGGCGTCATGAGAAAATGCCCAGCTTATCTAGGAATAACAATCAACGATCGCCTTGAACTTGAAGAACTCTTTAGATATGATCTTCTAATCTCGTGTCCTTCAAACTTCAGCGTCACATTCTTCCTTCCCAACTGGAAGGCGTCGCAAGAGAAAACATTCGATGTAAAGCTGGACGACTCGAAGAACACCTACCACATCTTTCTCACTAATTTAGTTTTTAATGTTGCGTCAAAGCTGTGCAAAGTTAACGGATATACTTCAGACAACGTCTTGGCTGATAACGCAAGATTTCTGATCATATCCGGTGCTACGTTGATCTGCGGAGTGTTTCTGTGTTTGGTGGTTTATTCAGTCATTGAGAGCATGCCTCGAAAGGACACAAAGCCATTGAAACTTACGAACAGCGCATCCGTTAGTCATGCTACTCAAACTGTGGGATTGAACTGCAGCTTGAAAGCTTGGAAGCAAAGAAACAACGTTCAAAGGACGATAATTCTCGTTTATCTCTGCTCAAATTTCATATGCTGCCTTCTTTTCACGTTTACCGGATTTGCGTTGGGATTTGAAACCAGCCTAACGGATCTAATATTAACGATGGCAAATTTCGGTAAGCAGCAGTCAGGATTTCTATTTTCCTGGGACGAGCAACTGAGCTCGTTTGAACGGCAAACCGAGGAGGAATTTGAAAGGCAAGCGCTTGCTTTGAGAAATACGCAAGTGGCGTGCAATAACTACATAGAAGATCTTGCGGCGGCCACATTGAAAAAAATTTACAACGCGACTGGCTTCTCTTTGCCGACTGACAATCTTTCCAGTAACCAAACCATCACGCGAACAGTTTTAGAAAAATTAAATTTCACCCTAAAAAACTTTCAAATCGATGTCGAAGACTTTATTCAACAGTATCAGAAGAATTTGGACATCAAGATTCGACAGTCATTTGTTACGTATAAATCGTTTATACAAAAAGTTACAGCGAGCGCTTGGCTAATGTATCCAAAGACGTTGCTTAATCAGACAAACTGGAAAACAAACCTGGACGATTTGCGAGCCAAAAGTGAATTGCCAGTAGAATTCGCAGACTACAGCACCGAGTTCACAAGATTTTTGGGATTCGGAGAAGTGGAATCGGTATATTTGTGGCATCCACAATTCATTGAAAGGTAAGTGGTAAGCAATTAAAACCTAGAAATAGTAGACTTTAGTTGTTATCAGTAAGGCTTAAGACTTCTTTCCACTGTGCATATTTTGCATGCAAAATTGCATGCAAACTTGTTAAGAAAATTACAATGTGAAATGTTCGTTGTCATGAAACGATTTCCTTAACTGCGTTCATGCATGGCTTGTTCGTTAACGGAGTTTCATGCACGACTTGCATGAACCCAGTTAAGGACATTTTACATTGTAATTTTCTTAACATGGTTGCATGCAAAAATTACATGCAAAGCTGCATGTAAAATTGCATGCAAAATATGCACCGTGGAAAGAGACCCTTAAACTATTACATATTGTTGTATCCCAGTATCAGTCGACAATCGCTGAGTGACACAATAGTTGAACGATGATGCCCCAAATAAATATAACTTCTTGAGCTTTGAATTATTTTTGTGCCACATTTTTTCCCTTGCATTTACTAAGAAGTACCTACTGGTTCT
Source organism: Chamaedrilus cognettii (assembly GCA_034695025.1). NCBI lineage: Eukaryota > Metazoa > Annelida > Clitellata > Enchytraeida > Enchytraeidae > Chamaedrilus > Chamaedrilus cognettii. The sequence continues at coordinate 14,806 of JAQIWG010002352.1, read as the reverse complement.
CATAAATATAGTTATATAATGTTGTTGTATTTTCCACAAATTGCATTGAAATGCGCTGTATTTCTTGCTTTTATAAGTTCTCACTTTGTCGATTTGTTAAGTGGCGATACAGTATTAATTTAACAAAGGGCTACTACCCTTTTCCCTGCTGCCCCAAATGAAATAAATTTAGTTATATTTGTGGTAATCACGGGTGGACATGTCTAAATCAAATCTTTGAAGCATTTTTGTTAGTTGATTAGACTTGTATGAGCAAAATATCAATTTGAAAATTAACGATCTTCGTTTCAGGTTTCATTTTTACCTGAATCCCTTTCTACTCGTTCCGTTCATCCATCTACCAGATACTTCCGCTTGCCAGCACAAAAGCATGAATTTGGCAGCATCGTGGCGACCTTTGGAAGCGAAGCTTAAAAACTACACAGTTTTTCATCACATCAATTCCTGGCGTTATTTCTCGTCCGTGATGACCGATGACATGGACGCGAATTGGCTTCGTGAGCTTGACAGAACACGACAGAAAACATTGAATACTGAAAGGAAGCAGATTCTCAATGAAAAAACTCCCGGATCTAGGTCTGACCAGATACTACAAACGAATGATGATTTGAAGCTACATGCCGTCACTGAGCCAATCGTAAATGAAGAAATCAACGACCTGTCGACACAAACTTGGGACGCATTAAACGCTGCTAAGCTGTCGAACGTTATCGCTTTGGATGTATTTAAGTTTATGTTCTTCGCATTCGATGCGATTCTATTCGGCTTTCGCGTCTGCATTATATTTACGAACGTCGGGAAGATGTGCACTGGTTTCGAGAAGCGTGTGATCCTAACGTCGGCGGACATCAGTGAACTGTCGACGTATACAAACATGGTGCCTACCGATGAGGACCTGCTGCCACCTTTCAGCAGCTTCAACTGCAAATGGCTGAACAACGCGATGGACAGCGTGACCGTTTTGTGCGACAAAGTCGACTACACGGAATTTATCGAGAAATCGAACGCTGACGAAACAATAACAAGCACTGACATTGATCAGATAAGGTGTAACAATACTCGTCACTGCAGCAATGGCCCGATAAAACTTGCGCCTGGAAAAAAAACTAAGTCAGTGTCAGAAAACGTCAAATACAACAATATTCAGATTAACCATCTCCAGGACGCGCGGAAGAAAGGCAAATTTTTTTATCAGCCGATCAACAAAGAAGATGATAACATGGTTCTCGGCAAAGTCTACTGGAACCAGTTTCGTGCGTCACGTGTCGTCTCTGGCCTGGCCGCCCTAGCGGGTTTCGTGCTTTCGCTTCAGCTCTTCGCTAAACTAGCCTGTCGTCTGCTTCGGCCGAATCTGGTGTTGAAGGTTTTTGCTCTTAATTCAACAATAACGTCATTGGTGTATCAGGCGAGAATGATTGACGGTCAGATTGATTTCACGGCGGAGGGATACAGCAGTGAATTGTCCACGTGGTGTCGGAGACATATGACTGTGGAGTTGTCTCATCTACAAGCAGTTGTCGACTTCTTCAATTACGGTTGGTGCACTTGCAGCAGTTATTAAATGAAAAATTGTAGGATTTAATAAGAGCATTAAGTGACAACTTGATAATATCGCAAAAAGTGTCAAAAACACTCATGCCAAGCACTAATGCCAAAACACTTATCAAAGCAGCGTCGCATTTATGGAAATGTTACTTTGTTAAGCAATTTTTCAAGCATGTGCGGCACGCTAGGGCTTTGTCTTGCTTGTATTTGTTTTCAATTTAAAATTCTATATGTGATTAATAGTACATATTTGCAACAAATCAGGGCATACATTAATATTCGACTGAACACAGAATGCAGTATAATTTTTCGTATTGCACAAGATGTGGAGCTATTTTCTTAAATCCGCTCTTCAACTGCTGTTTTGCTTGATACTGCAGTGCAAGATTCTTTGCTGCAAAAGTATTCCGCTGAGGTCTGTGCACTTCGGCATCCAGTGGTGGACGAGTGTCAATTCTTCATCAAGTCCACCCCCTGGAACATTCCAATGCTTCCCTGTAACTATGTTCCGCTGCAACCCAACTTCCTTGCAGGTGCGTTGTTCTTTCTCCCATCTCTTATTATTATTATTATTATTGTTATGTCTCTGCTATGCCAAAATTTTAAATAAAAAATCACATTGAATTTGATCCAATCATTTACGCATGAGGCTCATTTTTTAGCACTCTGCTGTGGACTAAAGCTGCAAAATAAATAGAAACCGCCTTGAATTTACGAATAGATTTGGGATAGATTAAACAACTTTTATAACTAAATTCATAATGTAGGCTGTTTGATTGAATCATTTATGTATGGGGTTCTTTTGAACACTTTGAGAAAGACCATAGCCACGAAATAAAATCAATGGAAACCCTAAGTTTGAGTAATCAATTTACGAATGGCTTTTTTTTTTTTCTTTAGCCTCAAGGTTGTTGCTTAATTGATCAAGTGCTAACGTGTGTACAGCATCCGTCCTGTGCATACGCAGCCTCATTTTAAGGTTATACACTACTGCGTTACAATATTTGTACGATTGTCTAAATTAATATGTTAATGAGAAGCCGTTGTATCTTGTTATTTCATCCATTTTTAACGTTCCAAATTTGGCATATTTACATTTCAAAACTTCAATCATTTTTCTGTTCGTTTTGAGGTTACGTACTGGCTTCTAACTAAGTTTCCTTGATGTTCACAGACTGTGATGAAGCTTTAGCAGATGGACTATCAAAGAAAGTCATCGAAGCTGTGAACGCACTTACAACTCTCACCCTCGCCTTTGTCAACGGAGTCACGCTCTGCGTCGTTGTCATACTAATATTTAAAGCCATCAACTCACTGTTTCTATTCACCGTCATACGTTATCGTATATTCCCGGTGCAGTGTTCCTACTATTTATGGGATATGATGCAAAGCCAGTCGGGCGAAGCTAACGGCTGGAAGCCTTTGATTGATGCTGAGATACAGAATTCTGAAGCCAGCGTGCTGAATGTTTCTCCCCAGCCTGGAATCAGTGTTCCCATGGAGGTTTCATCGTGCAGTTTTTCACCAATTTGTCGCAGCGTTGGGAACGTTTCGTTAATATCTAACGTTACCCCCTCAAAATCTGAAGCTTCGTTCCCGGGCTTCTCGGAAACAAAGGTTTAGCACGTTTGTTGTCTAGCTGTGTATAGGACCGGCGTTAAGGCCCCCAGCGCCCCTTGGCCGGAGGGGGGGGGGGGGCACAGCTCTCGAGGGCCCACTGGGGAGGAGAGCATTTAAGGGATAGGCCTACGCATTTATATACGAAGCTTTTAATTCGAAACTGAATCGGATATAGCGTTGAACAACTTAAAGAGAAAATGGAGGAGGATGTGTTGGACTGAAAAATAATAATTGTTTGGTCTATCAAAAACGACTATGCAGATAGGTCCCACAGTCAGCTATGTGGCTTTGTGGCGCATGCCACACCTAAATTTCCACAACAACAATTATCACGATTGTACGCAGTAGCAGGACGAATAGTCCAACACCCGTGCAAATTAAATGCTGCGCATTGAATTAATCTAGCCTGTAAGATAAACAATTTGCATATTGAATACTACAAAATTGCAAAGTGTATATGAAAATTATTGTGCTTAAAAAAGTTTGAGCTCCCAGCCTCCAAACATGTCGGAGAAGAACAATTTTTGTAGTTGTGAGGACTTGTGCAACACCTAAAGTAAAATCTTGTCGACGCCACTGAAGAGCATTTAAGTTGACATAGTAATTCAGCCAAGAAGTTTTGTTTAGACGTTTCGTTATCATCTTTGGGGGGTCCACTGGGGGCCCACTGGGGGTTTACTGTGTTCTAGCTTTATTGGATAAAAGTTTGTTTATTAGGGTTTAGCATTTTAGCAAAAGTTTTTGGGAAAATTAATATGACTACCCCCCCCCCCACGCTGGTCGTGATTTCAGCATGGGAGAGAAAAAGTGCTTTTTCTGAGAAAATAATTTGTTTGGGGGCCCAAAATATATTTTTCGGGGGGGGGGGCAAGCATTCTCAAGCATATTTTGGTTTAAATCTTGCTGTTGGTAACGACTGTCGATCAAATTTTACATGCAAAAAATGACTTAGATCTACAATTCAGAAAATCTTAAGAACCATTAATGAATTGTGAATCATCTGATTGCTATCTTCCATATTATTGCTATAATTATGGGCCATTCAAGGAGCGGTACTATGATCTCAACAAAGCTATAATTATCATCCAAACTGGATCCATTATAACGCTCAGAAATAAAATTGATTATTTCAGTGAGTCAAGATATGCTGCTGTTAGCGTGCGCTGCTGATCAAATAACAGCGTATTACAGGCTGTCCAATAAACGGTTATTCAGTTCATAACATTTAACGGCATGATTGGCTTTGAAATGAAAATTATGCTAGTTTACAATTGTAGATGCGTATATCCGTTTTGTATATGCGTTTATTGAGTGCATGAGGGCCGAGACATTTAAGGGATAGGCCTACGCATTTATATATGAAGCTTTTTATTCGACACTGAATCAGATATAGCGTTGAAAAACTTAAAGAGAAAATGGAGGAGGCTGTGTTGAACTGCTAAATAAAAAAAAATTGGTTTGATCTAACAAAAACGACCATGCAGATAGGTCCTACAGTCATTATACGATAGACTGCAACGTACGATATAATAGTTATAGCACGCAACAGTATCAAACACCTGGAAGGTGTTTGATATAAAAAGGAAAGTATCGCAGAAATTTGACTTAGCATTAGACGATCTCCTCAGAGACTCCTCAGGGGTCAACCGGTTAATTGAACTTGAACAACCGATTGATACTAAACTTGAACAACCGTTTCATACATAACTCGATCAACCGACTGATACAAAACTTAACATCTAGAGTAGCATATCAGGTCTATCAGTGTGTTTGCTTTAGATAAAAAATAAAATCTTTTACACCTAAACTGTGTAGGATTTAAAAAGAAATCAGCTACGTCATGTTTGAGCTCCAAAGGTTTTTCCTACCAATAGAAATAAATCACCCATTAACTCCCGTAGTACCAATATCCCTATCGCTTCAATTGGTGTTAGTCTGTCGATATTAAAATGATTCAATTACGCCTACTCCATCTCCAAATATTTCCGCCTTTCGATGCACCGGTATCAGATCTGACCAATCAGCTTCCGCTGCCAACCTCTCTGTTTCGCGGCCGTGAACAAACCCGTCAATCCTTTCAGCTGCGAGCCAATGGGAGCGAGGCTCTTCGTGTGACTGGCGTGTGGCTGTCTACCGCCTATCTCCGACACTTTATTACTTCGATAGCGGGCGATGACTGAAGCCTGAGGAGTCTTTCACTCCTTCTAATGATCGCCGCTCTATTGTCTGACGCGGGCAACAGTCGCATCTCCCGCTAATCCGTGCCCCCTACCGGACGCGAGTCTTACCTCACTTCACTGAATTTAGTTCTGTCCAGGAGAGCAAATCGAGTTTAGTTACATGAGCGGAATAGCACACAATAGTGGAGTAGTTAGGTGAAAAGTGTATAGCGTGATAAACGCGCGGCGTGACGCGTGTATCTTGGTAAATCAAGCATGGATAGGCGGCAAATACCTACCGATTAAAGGTGACATAAGCTTAGGCCTACATAACGAATATTATTTAAAGTTCTCACTGTTCAATCTTGTACCGCGATTCATAATTTTCCGTCGACGATGCTGTGTACGACCGATCGCGTGGGCTACCAGGCGCCTTTCTTCTGGCCGCAGGGCGTTCGCTCAAATTATCCCGGAGTCGAACCGAGACTACAGCCGTCCGTGACTCACCACGTGCACCGTCAGCAACAGATCTACATGCAGCAGCAGCAACAGCTGCAACAACAGCAGCTTCGGCAGCACCTTCAGCAACAACAGCAACATCAACAACAACAGTATCGCATCCAGCACTATCAACCCCACACAAACCCCGATCAAAAACATCAATCCGCCGACTCCAAACCGGCCGGGAGTTCATTCTCCATATCCGATATCCTCGAGGGTCGCGTCGGGACGCGCAAACGCGCCGCCGTCTCTCCCGCACACAGGCGTGACGTCGTAGAATCCCGGCGCATCGTCAGGCCTTGGGATGACGTCAGCAACTGCGTCATCGAATCAGACGACGAAAACGCGGAGGATGAATCTGACGTGGACGTTGATGATGACGTCACGAGAAAGGGTTCGGGGCGCAAGCAGGCAGGGGAGGGGGGGTCGCTGGCTTGCCCGCTCGACGCCCTGCTGAGGATGGCCAGTCATCCGAACTTTGAACGGACAGAACCGAGCTCACTGGGATACACAAGCGACGGTGGGTTTCGTTATTTTTTGTTTGTACGTGAAGTAATTATTTAAATTGTGAAGTAAAATTCATTTGAAATTTAGTCGCTGCTGACTATAAATTTATATGTCAACTCTATTGCTTTTCGTACCATTGCGGCGATAATTAGAGCCTGGCTTCAACTGCGTCGTATTTAACTTGTATAGTGTCGTACGTTTATGATAAGAGTAATAGTAGACTTCTTAGTATAGGCCTAGGTAATATCAAACTACACAGCGTTATATGAACGGTAACACCCAGTGACGTCGCCAGCTATGTGGCACTGTGGCACGTGCCACACCCGAACTTTTGTACCTAAAACTTTGTTAGTCGGAGATAAGAGTGTTTATAGCAAATTCCTGTAATAAATTTCGGATCCAGCCATTAATGTCATATTTCTGATTAATACAGCGCATATTAATATGAAATATGAAACATCGAAATTTACATCTAAAATACGCATTTTTATGTGCCTCGCCTTAACTAAAATGCTGGCGACGCCACTGGTAACACTTACACATTGCATACGGACTGGTGATTCACCTCACTTTTAATGCTATGCCTTGGTTTAAATTGTCTTTGCTGTTTATAGTCGTGATTGTTTAGACATGATGTTGTGGTACCGAAACGCACTGACTTTATTGTGTCAACTTATTTTTTGTTTACTGCTTGTAATAAAGGCATAGAAATGCAATGTAAAACTCACGATAACTCAGCCAAACATTAGTAGTTTCATAAATTTTCGTATTTGCAGGATCGTAGAGAATGGAAAATTTGACGCGAAGCGGTTAAATATCATTTTAAAATATTTTTTAGTTCTTAGTTACGAATGTTCCTGCAAAAATTTCAGAAAATGAAATTTACCTCATTTACAGGCGATAATTGTTTACGACTAGAAAATAACGATCGCTTTACTCTCCTCAAAAGTATCGGACCCTGAAACAGAGTCCGTTGCTGCAGGCTGGTGAAATAATCAGGCTGGATACGCGTTTACGTTTTGGGCAACCTAATTTTTAAAACTTTTTTTCTAAAACATTCTTAACTTTGAATTTAAAAATCAAATTAAATTTGGTGCATGGTCGTAACTATGTCCAATCAACTTCTGTACAATCCCTTGTAATATGAATTCAAATATTTAATTTTACGTGTGTAGTCGCGATTTACAAATTATTATTATTGTTTAATTCACTCTCCACGGTTTAAAATTATACTGCATGACATTGTAAAATGTCTTTGTTAATAATATAATTTTTGCACGCAGTTTATCTGGCAATAGAAACACTCACTTCATGTATCATATCATAGTCAAATGATTATTCGTCTTGCTGCTGATACAAAATAAAATTGGCTTGCGTTTTTAAAAGTGCGTTTTATGAGTTTTATTTAAAAAAAGATGCGTTTTACATGCATATGCCTATACGTAACTCAAGGCTAGGGTCCTGAAGCTTTTACTAGCTTCCACTATAATTATGTTATTAATTAGAACTATTTTTCGGTGTAAATCGTGTTCTTCTGAGCGGGTGCCATGTATAATTGCATACGCAATATGGTCGTTGTGGGCTGTGGGTTCTTCACCCAGAAGATATGCCTATACATTGGCCATAAGTAAGCATAATGTGGCTTTAAACACAAGAGCGTAGCCTAATATTTATTTTCTTTAAAAGACAATGGCACAAGTATCGCTGTGTCGATCGTCGATCGCTGGCGCCAAATGGGCCTATACCCTGCGAATTTCAAATTTTATAATGCGCCATGAAGGCGTCACAGCCTAATGAAACGCAAACACACTGTCGTGTGTTTACAATGCGTCAACTGTTGGTTGACTTTACGGTGTATAATTATAGACCTACCTTCTATCTTATCTGTCTCTCTGTCTCTTCTCTCATCTGTCTCTCTGTCTCTTCTATATCATCTATGTCTCTCTAGCATCTGGAGACACTGCGCAGTGCCTGTCGATGTGTCCCCCTATCGCAAAAGACCGTCGGGAGCAGTGACACCATTGGACCAAAATGGAATATCCCTAGATTCTTGGTATCTCCGCTAAAATTATTCCTAGCTCGCATATTTTGACAAAATAGCCCCTGCTCCCATTTTAAAATGCGTCATTTTATAGAATACAAATTCACCTGATAGCTGGTGATTGCGTTAAAAATCAGATCCCTAAATCACAGTTGTGGCCTATATCCCTAAATCTAGTAATATATCGGTAATATCCCAAGCAATGGCATCACTGGTTGGGAGTCGGGACTAGAATCTGGATGCCCGTGGAGACAGATGCAACAAGCTAATTACAATCAGCGTCACTGCGTGTGTTTGAATCAGAACGACATTGGTTTGTCAGCAGCGAGCGGCAATAAAGCGCTAACTAAACAAACCGGCAGCGACCGAGCCTTAATGAATTAACGCGATACCCCCCATAGCAATCGAAACGAGTTTACACTTGCGCCTGGAGACACCGCGGGCGTTCAATATACACTGTGGCCATCATTTCACTGCTACCATTTTCGCTGTATTGCGCTGCCAGCACGGTTGATCAGAAAAACATTTAGTCGTCTGTGACACTAATGAGCAATGATGAGCGAGCCCTGCCGGGGTATTCGGTCCAATTCTCAGGGGGGAGGTTGGGTAATGTTATCGCCGACGTTCGGTAGCGTTCACGGAGATCTGTCAGTGGCTACCGATACACCTCGTTGCATTTTATTATATGCAGGACTAGATGAGGGAGGCGCGTTGGAAAAAGATTTTGACGCGTGCGATACATAGTCACGTCAATCCTGTATAATCCACTACCAATAATGATATAGGCACTGACTTAATATATTATGCCTTTACTTAAACTGGATTGTTTAAAAATTATACTATTACATACGTATTTGACTTTTGATTTTTATTTAATTTGCACCAGAGTTAAAATCTACAATATGGCCTTAGTATTTGATTGTTGTTGGCACATTTGTTTGTTGTTAGCAAATTGAGCGTATGCTGTCTACATGTAGGCCTACAGCTCTTAACGTTAGGAAGAGGGAGTTGTTTTTAAAGCGTTCTCCTTCGGGAACCCTATACAATTCTTTTGATTTATGAAATTATTGTACATGTATACAGCCTACTGCTGATTTAGAAATTTCGTCGCTACATGAATGCTGATTCAATTAAGATAATGATGATGATGATAGACATATGACCAAGTGAACAGCAACATTTTGCTTTCATAGCAAGAGCGTATTTTGATTTCGTTTTCTTCGTTCTTCATTGCTACCAGCAATGAAGATTTGATCACAAGTCTATAATATTATTAAACGGCTACTTTTCGTATATAACTCAAAGTGATAACTACGCAATCTGCCTATAATTCTGACGCATAATTTTGATCAAATTTTTTACTGCCATGCATTCTCCGAGATCTATGCAGTGATGAAATTATTTCTAATAACTTCGACCGTTTTCACGCCAAGTTGGATGCTTTTGCTATCTCCTGCAGTTGTTCAATTCGTGCCTTGCTTTGGCCACCGCGTGAAGTTGTAGCACAGGTCGCATAATGTCGCGCTTTCGGATTATGACATATTTAGAACTGAAATATCGGATTATACGTAATGTAATGTAGTACCCTGAAGGGGTATGCTTGAAGAAATTTTGCTTACTGGTCTGTATATAAATGTGTCACCAGTAACCGTATATATGAGTTCAATTTTGTACGATGAGTTTATGGTGATTTATGATGGGTTGCAAAAAAGAGCTCAATAGATTTAATGACTGAACCTGTGATAACCTCATCCTGGTCTGTGCGGGATGGGGTGCAATGCATATCATGTGTTTTGTGCAAAATGGAAAAAGTCGCAATTTGCACAAAACACATGATACAAACACTGCAGGGCGAGCAGATAAAAGTGCGCCATCATTCCATTTTGTCAGATAGGATACTCACAAGTTGCTCATTTTCCTTCACACCCAAAAATCAATCATTCGCACCAATAAAGTTCTGAATGCTTTTAAGACTAATCAAGTAGGCCTAAATATGCATAACCTTCATCATAACGACTACACGACTATAACAGACATCCACAGCCGCCGCTCAACCTTTCGACGGACGCTCTATAATAGGACGCTATACTCAAGTCTCGGTAAGCAGCTCGTCTTAGAGCTTTGACCCGCGAGCTTTACGCCTTCCGACGTGTTTTCCTTCATCATATATCTTCGCTCATAACCAGAGGCGTTCCTTGACGGACCTGACGACTGGCGTGCAGCCAGCCGCCATCTCCGTTCCTCCCTGGTCCGCTCGAGCTCATCAGTAAACCACTAAACGGGTTCGTTTCGGCGTTGTTTATGCCCGTTGTCGAGCGGAATGCGCAAACATTATTCTACAGGGGCCAAGCAGGCTCTGCTGTAGATGCAGGCGGACAGCTGTTGTTCACGGCTTCACGCCGCGAAACCCGGCGGAAAATCAGCCCTGTCGTCCGCCCGAAAAATATTTAACGTGGCGAAAGCTAGCAGCTAGGCCTATAACATTGGCTCTCGTGAATATAACTCTAAGCGGGCTTATCTTTCTTCGACAGGCGACTTTGATGGTGATTTTGAGTTCATGAAATTACACGATGTAGGGGAAAATTCGTACACTGAACGCCTTTTATAAACATATATTCAATGTGTCAGTGGATTGTGAACTTCATTGGATTGTATATGAAGACGAAATGTTCGTTATAGCATGCAAACTAGTAATTACAAATTCCCGTGTGGGTGATACAATTATTACAGTCCACCAATGTATATGTATATATACTACAACTGTAGTATTGCTGTAACAATAGCATGTAGCATGACAATTTATTTATGTAATAATATAGCTAACGATCCAAGCAACACCTTAAAGTTACGCATGTATTCTACCTAATTTCTCACTCTTTTTTAAACAAATTATTGGCAAATTTGTATTGCATCAGAGAGACGTGAAAAACAGTTTTCCAACGAGTTGACATATAACTTACACATGCCTTTCGAATACTTTTAAGATTTAGTATATGAGTGACTTCCTTCTTCCTCCTTCCGAGTCCTTTGCTCCCTTTCCTTCACCATACAGGGAAAGCAGTACGCAACCATGTCTTCCCAGTTCCGCCGCCGGCGGGCGCGGCGCGGCCTCTGAAGTGGTGCTAATTACCCGCCGAACCGATGCTCACGCTCTTTACGAGACTGTTCGCACCAAACTGAACGTTCCTCATAGCCCGTCCCGCTATCTCCGCCACGCAGCTATCCCCGCCACGCCGGTATCCCCGCCAGGCCATCCCCCTATCCACGCCATGCCGCTCCTCTCTCTCGTTAATCGTTCCAGACGGACGGACAGCAGTTGTTGCCTCCTCAGCGGCGATGGCATCCTTCGCTATATACTCGGCCAGGATGTGTGGATAGGATGATTCAAAATAGGATGGAATGTCCCAGCGGGGGCTTTGCACCCACGTTGAGAGTGAAGTTTCAGTTATCGTGTATGAACCTAATTTACAAAAGCCGGATGTAAATTAAATATTACGACAAAATTCTCTTTTGGATATCAACGTTCACTTTGATACGATAACGCGCTTCGCACTTTGCTTAACAAAGTGTCAGAAAGACAGGCCTTCGTAAATGCATATTCGCATTTACAGTCTGATATACTTTCCTTGTGAGTTTCTGTGATGTCTGTGACTTTCGGAGCTGATTTCTTCAATGCAATATCATCGCTCATATCGCGCCCCCTTCGCTGAATTTAAAACGATCACTCAATGCCTGAAAGCCGCTAAGATTCACGCGAAGCTTCTGTGCATGCAGCTGCTGCGTTCAACGACCCACTACACCTTCCCCCTAACCCCCAGAACTTCTTGCCCCCAGGCCCCTGCGTCCTCCGCTGCGCGTTTCTCCTCACGTGACTCTATTGCCAGAGAGATTTGAGATTATAATGAATTCATAGTTCGTGTTCAAACTGTCCACCATTAGCTGCTACACACGCTCAAAGACGGCCACACCATTGTTTGACTGAGGCGTCAATGACGCGCTGGTCCAGCTCCTCCCACTCATCCACCACGCGCTGTTATGATTAAGAGCGAACTGTAAGGAAATCTCGATACATATTTAACGAGCAGCGGTACAATACCATAGGCCTACGACTTTAAGGGCTGGTTTCTCCAACACATATTTAATGGTAGTTCAGGATTTAGCATATGCAAAAAGCTGGGTTAAATCCTGAACCACCATTAATTCCGTGTTGGAGAAACTAGCCCTAATGGTTATGTGTAAATCGATCGGCTATAATGGTTGAGTAATAATGAATAAAAAACGGTTAAATGAAACCCGTCACGATAGGCAGATTCACGATACAAATAATAGTTCGTTCGTCATATGAATTTACAGTGCAAACTTCCAAGTCATCTTTCTCTACTCTTTATCTTTTCTCTTCCATGGGTTTCATAACTTGGAAGTTTGCACTGTAAATTCATATGACGAACGAACTATTATTTGTATCGTGGATCCGCCTATCGTGACGGGTTTTATTTAAACGTTTTTTATTTCACTCAGTATTATATTTCCTTCGTAGATAACATACATTTCAGTTGTGAACCATCAGCATTTATATCGCAGTCGGTCTGTATTAAAATCTGCGCGTGTGTATTCGTACAATAGACTTTGTTTAAAAATTTGTCAATAATTTAACGCTTGATAAGAAATCCAAAGTATTGTAGCCTACTGCCTGAATTAGGAGATCATTCATCGTTATGGGCGTTCGCATTTTTACGTAAACGCTTAGGAGCGTGACATTGTCACTGTGTTCAAGGCGACACCATTAATGGGTGTCGCGGTTTATCCATGCAGGCCGACTAGTTTCTGAGCGACACTATAGTCTGCGTTTATAGGCGACGCCGCGATTCGATGCAGTTCACTCGAATCGATTACTGTACTCTCCGATACGGTGCTCGAATGAAACAACATACCGGTACCTCACTCCTCATTTCACACGTGACGCGATATACCGTTAACTCGGAACACGCCTCTCAATACGTGCCTATATTCTTAGAGAGCTCTTCAACGCATACGCCACAGATTTTAATACGCATGTATATAATGACAATATAAAGAGATATAAACCGTTGAAATTTAAGGCTTATTGAGTAACGCGACTGCGTAGAAGTTGTGAGTAAAATGTTGCAGTGTGTTGCGGTGCTTTCTATTAGTTCACCGCGTATATTCACTTTTCAGTCTACAACAGGCCTTTTGGTCTACGTTTTCAAGAATGTATATGCGCGCGCCTTTAAATATGATTCTAGCTATATTAACTATTAAGAGATCAAGGCTATACATCTTATAGAGAAAGGGTAATATCCCCTTTCTTGTCAGTCGTGGTCATGCATGCTGCATAGTTTGTAAATTTGACAGCACAATCTATATAATATTAATACACTCCACGTCCGTGGGGTGATAATGTGGTTATTCGCGTTAGTCCAATAATGAAAACAGAGCCTTCTCGTGAGTATACCTAACTCATCTCATAATTCAATTAAACGTCAGTTTGAGGTCGTCAATACCGTCAATATCATATCCACAATATCCCCATCAGATCCACTGCCGCATAGTTCTTGGCACAATACCCGTTATAACAACATCTGGTCTGGCAAATGAATTTACCCGCAACGATCGTCATGGTTTATTTCGCGGCAGCCTCGAGAAAATAGCAAGGAAAATGGAGAGGCGATGAGCTGAAGCATAGGCAATCACTCGTCCCGTTACCGTCCCACCCTCATCATCTCTCGTCGACCATGCAGCGCGCAATAAGTCGGAGATATTTTCGTTTCCGTATCGATAACGATAACAAAAATTCGGGTCAATCGTTAACGATACCGATCACAAAATTTAATTATTTTTCGCAAAACTGAAATAAGCTAAAATTATAGACCTAGAATTAAAATCCAGAACTAAGATCGAACTAAAACTACGATGATTTTGAGAAGTATAAAATTGTAACTGCACGTTTTCCTTAACGAGAATGATAAATCAGAATAATCGTGAACAATAACGATAACCGTAATAATGATTGCCCGAACAAAAATTAAACCAAAAGTAAAATTATATACTATAACTGCACTAAAACAAAAATGATTTACTTAAATAAAAATTATATACTAAAACTAAGATGATATACTAAAACTTAATTTAAACTAAAGACTGGAGCTAAAATGGTATACTGAAACTGAACTAAAACAAAATGATATTCTAAACTGAACTAAAACAAAGTCAATCAAAATATCACCGACGGGCATCGATCCTCAACGGTTCCGCTGTCTTGTCTTTCCCCGACACGGATAGCTCTGAAGTGCAGCCGCTGAACGGGGGATTGCCTCGCAGCGGAGCGTAATTTAGACGAACGATGAGTAAATAGGCCTACGCGGGGCGGGGACTCGGGTAAATATGCGGGGCGGGAACGCGGATAAATACGCGG
>JAQIWG010002351.1:0-20657 GCA_034695025.1 Chamaedrilus cognettii | reverse complement strand
TATAAACTACGTGTAGAACTACACTGTTGTTTGTGCGTATAAACTACGTGTAGAACTACACTGTTGTTTGTGCGTATAAACTACGTGTAGAACTACACTGTTGTTTGTGCGTATTCTTAATGTTGTTAACCTCATGCGCGGGATATTTGGTAGCTAGAGATCCCTTCCTGAAGAAATCCCATTAAACCATAAGGTGGGGTCGCGCGTGTGATGCTCGAAACTGCTTGCATAAACTCTCTCGACCGAAACGAAGCTAATAGCGTCAACTGTCAAATGTACCTCATTTTCACTGTACTGCTTCTGTCGCTTGAGGAATAAAGTTCATATTTATTTGTGCATGTATATGCCAGAGATATGTTAGAACAATAGCAAATAGGCTACCATAACTTTGGACGGTCAATAAGCTAAGAAAATTAAATAGGATTAACTCAGTCACTAGGCCAAGCCTATAAAAGGAAAGATCAACAATTCCGCTTCAATCTCGGCAAACTGGCGTAAAAACTGGTACTACACACGGCACGACCTTTAAGCCCCAAAGAGAAAGATTTTCTACTGCTCAGCCTCTGGCGTAGTAAGTCTTGCGACGAGTTTTTCCCACAGAACCTATCATCGGCACGCCAGTACTTGGCACGATATCTTGATAGCCGACTTGCTGATCAAAAGTATCCGATTATATCAACCACAAGCTGTAGCAGTTCTAGGCTTCAAAACACCAGGCCCCCGTGCACTCCCACACCAGGCACGCTTTAACTTAAACACAAAGCAAGCGCGACTCTTACTTTTCTCTCGCTTGTGCATCCGATGGAGCTGTGGATCCTTTTCCTTTCGCGTACATCCTCAGTCCATTCAGTCAATGATAAAACAACAACTTGCTCTGACAATAACGTGACGCTGCCACACGCTGCCACACGCTGCCACACGCTCCTCACAACTATACTCCACACTGAGTGTAGTCCAACAACACAATGCGATATCAGCTGAGCGCTGCGGCGGTGGCCCACGTTCGGTCTGATATACTATACCGCTGCGTTCTCTGGCGCGCGCTCTACCACAGCGAGCGAGCAAAACGCGCTGTCTGACAGTACGGCACCATGCGTGCTACCAGTCAGTGTGCCCGCTGTAGAGCTACAACACGGGGCGGCGTTCGGATGACAAATTTTGTGGAGGGACGGAGAGAGGGGCGGGGGGGGGGGGGGCAAGAACGCAAATTTCGCGATCGAGTGGTGGGGTAGTGTGTGATGCTCGAAACTGTTTGCATAAACTCTCGACTGGAAAGAGGCAAATAGTGCTCTCTCAATCAGAGATGGATGGATGGAAATTATTTTTATTTCAACGCCATCATTAGGTTATAATGAGATTTTTTGCTCTATACGCGATTTTATTTATGAAAACAATGGCTTGGCCTATGGCGTCATTATTCTAACTAGCAGCCCCTGCCCGTGCCCCGCGAGCACTTTTCTCGTAGCCCATTAGACCCGCAGCCCTTCTTCTGGAGCCCATAAGACCCGCAGCCCTTCTTCTGGAGCCCATAAGACCCGCAGCCATTCCTTGGCTGATGTCGAAAACAAACTCTCAACGGCAAGACCGATATGTTTCGCTGAAGATTTTTCCGACGTCATTATTAATTACCATGAAGCGCCAATGAGCGAGGGACCGCGCGGCATCACTCGCCTTCAACTAATGGTAGGACAAACAATGTTACAGGCCTATATGGTGTAGGCTGTATGTTATAGATTGTTATAGGCCTATATGGTGTAGAAAATCTCAGAGAAAAGGTCGCATTTTAATCAAAATTTGCCAATGAAATTGAGCGGCAAACGGGATTGCAAAAAACTCAGGAAGGGGGCTGCGTTGCCGCCCCTGGAACCTCGCTAGAGCCACCAGCGCACCGCACCACAGGCACCTGAGCGCGCGAGCCCGCTCTAGCCAGGCTCGCGGGGGGAGTAGGGGTACGGGGCATGCAGCACCCCCAGTTTTTGCGACTGGGATCTTTGACAAACGCACCCCAGGATTTCACTCAGACCATATGCTTTAATTGCCCTCGGTTTTCAGATTTCAGATTCCACATCCCCAGGTTTTTGAATATCTTTTAAATTAAATGTCGATTTGAGTGGCGAGAAATTTGACAAAAATTTAGTCAACCGCCATTTTTACCCCCTCCCCCCACAAATTGTCAATCAATTCTGAGAGGGCATTTACAACCGCCCTCCACTTTTAAAATCTGTTCCGCTCGCCTAAAGCTAGCCCAGCTGTTGAGCAGGCTAGGCTGACGAAAATTAAATCTGACAGAGAAGAGCTTGGTTCTCAACGACATTGACTGTGGTGTATTTGAGACTTCTAAACTATGCTTCATCCAATAGCATTAAGAGTCTGGCTGCATTGCATTTTTTGCTGGTTGTAACGGCTGCGCCCTCGGGCGGCCCGCTTTACACGGGGCCGCGTTGCTATGACGACCACGGGGAGTACGCCGCATCTGATTGGCTGAAGCTGACCGAGCACTTTGGCGTTGAACATCGCTTGCTTACCGCTAGAAGTGTTAGACAATAATAGTCAAGCCACCACGATTGAGGGAAAGAGGGAAATTGAGCGATTGAGAATTGGTCGGCAACCCAGAGCTTCCCGAGCGAGGAATAGTGTAAACGACGACTAGATTTAAGAAGGGAGAGGCAATTATTCGCTTGGTCCCGAGGCACTGAGCAGACTGTAATAGCAGGCGATTTATTACTACACACGATCCTTAAACTACAAAACACTGTTGTGAACATTTCTCGTATGGTTGAAGACGGTCTCGTGGTCTGCCTCGGACGGAAATTCTCACCCGGAAGTGCGCCAATTTTATTGAAAATTTACTTCAGCGTGATTAAACTGCAAAGGCTTTTATTAAATTCCACAGGTCGAGGGGTTAGATTTCATTTGATAGTAATAAGGGTACGAGCGGTGTTAATTATTTCTGAGAGGCTAGCTCGCTCAAATTTTTAGGCCCGGCGAAATTCTCCTTCTTCCGTCAACCGCTGTATGAGGTCTGGTCTTCATCCGGCTTCAAACTAGCAGCGCAAATAATTTTATACCCTACTGTGCAATGATTATTAGGTACTTGTCTATTATACGACCACCAAAACGACAACATAGTATAGAATTGCATATGGAACCTAACCCTAACCCTAACCCTAGAACCTGAATGAATTTGAATTTTTGATTTTCACTTCGTCATTAAATTTTTTACATAGAATAAATAAATAAAAATTTTGGTGGTCGTATAACAGACAAGTACCGATTATTATTCAACAGCGTAAGATTTGATGCGTTGTAGGCCCACTTATTGCAAGAACACAATGGACTTCCAGGAAAAAACGACATGGTTGTAAATGTCGATCTACAGAATACGAGTCGTTTCATACTGTTTATACAGCTATACTTAACATCGGCGTGGCCGACCTACACAGCAGCGCGTCGAAAAATGCGACTATATCTCGCAGTCCAATGGTCTATGATGCCAGTCAATGAGTATTTCCATCTAGTGAATCGCATTCGTCAGCCGCCTGACATGTTTCGGAACGAACAAGCTTCTCTGACCAGAGTTTAGAAATACAGCAACGATACGACCTGAACTGACTCGATCTCTGCCGAGCGTATGCTAAAAACGGTAAGACTAGGTTTATAAGCCATGCAGTCACTAGCGGCGCTATATATGCGCCGGGATCGAAAAAAGAGGCAATGCCCCCCCCCCGCCCCCTTCCTTCCATCTCTCTACCGCCTCTACATTTTATGGCTGGCCTAGAGCTATTTGTTAAAATGCTGTAAGGGCATACGGTGCTGTGATATCTACAAGGGCATCTCTCAACTTTCAAATCAAAAACGCCATGCTAAGCTGCCATGCAACCAAACTGTTCATAGAGCCGTTTCATTGGTATGACCCTTGATCCACTAAGCCATCGAAATAGCATTGAGTTCATGCCTTTTCCAGTAAAGTCACGGCTTAAATTTAGGCCTGCCAGACTAGGCCCGCCGCCTCACCTAATAAGTCTAGCCTGTAGACTTTGAACTTCCACATAGGACCTCACATGCTATACGCCATGCGCAGCGAAAAAAATCACAAATCTGACAGAGTAGGCCTAGCTACTGTTGGCGCTACTACGTATAATAATGACGATAACGGTTAGTTATCTCCAGTAGCTTGTAGGCCTTTCACACAGCGTTCAGGCCTATGCCGTGGGAGACCCTCCCCCCGGCTATACAGCCTATACTACGCCCCCTAAACTTTGCACCGCGACGTTACTTCTGTTCGATGACGCCCAGCAGAGTAAGTTCGCAGTTTGCGCTCTAGAGCTGCTGCTAAATACCGCGTGCTTAAAACGAACGGATAGGTCTTTGGATGTCTTTGTGCGTTCCTTGTAATTGAGTGCGTCTAATTGAAGCGAATAAGTTGTATCCGGTTAAAGGGGTTCTTGCACTGGATATCAGTTAGGTCGACAGGTGTTTGACATTAGAGGCTAATGATTATCGTCGAGTATATAGTTACAGCAGCGGCATCGGTGTGATCTTACCTCATTGAATACCATAATCTTCGACAAGTCGCAACAATTATTGATGGGAGATCAGCCGAAGCCTACACTAGCAGGTTGATCACGTAGCCATCTTCGTTGCAACGCCGAATACGACCTGGTTGAACACATCTCCTCCAGTCGAGCTACAGAGGATTTTGTCTCAATTTATAAAGGTATTTAAAATCGCTTTAGCCTTCAAATCGGCTTCATAGACCCTTTGCTATAATACATGCGTGCAGAAAGAATGGACCCTTTATCCATTGACGTGTGAATGAAACTAATAATCTTGAAAGCCGATCATTGGCTTCCTATAAGGCTTCACAGTTCTCGCTGTAGCTGTTGGAACGTTACGCACGCAGTCGAGTCGCGCCAATAGAATTGCCCCGCCCCCTGTCGCCGAAGTCACCATTCAAGTATTTCTACTTGGCTGAATGTTTAGCATCGATCAACATGAAGCAATTAACATTTATGTAACACGCTATATGTAAGCATAACGTAATGAAGCTCCTCCCCCCAGTGGACGTAATTCTACACGCTTATCGGACAGGTTCAGGCAGAAGTCATTAGAATACAGTTCCTTCCGGATCCTGTCCCGTGTTGTGATAACGATGCGCGTTAATGATACAACGTGGTCACATCCGCTCAGTATATCGTATCGCAGCCTACACGTTATCACTGCGCACGCGCGGCTGAACTGTCACGTGACTCTGATCACGTGGTCGCTCGGACGCCTGGGCGTTACGAATATTGCCGTCCGTGTCGATGCGTAGTTTCTGTACCGTTTTTGTTTAGTAAAAATGCTCAATTTTTAAACGCGCATTGATAGGCTAAAGTTAAGTTTGGAGTGTTACAGGCGACAACAGATAATTTTTACAGGCGATAACAGATAACAACGACAATGTTCCGTATATGGGCCTGACAAAGCGGATAGAAACTTAATTTGATTCAGCTGTAACTCTCTATTTTTAGTGGCATGGAGGGCAGGTATGAACTCCAGCAAGCCAAAGGGTGGGTGAGGCCGAACGATTGAATAGTAATTGATCGTCCACGGACAGGACTCGAGCTTTCGATGGAAGTCTAGTCAGCACCTTGCAGTGACTAGGAAATGAGGCTATTTAATGTTACAGGTCTACAGCGGCTAGCGTCACCGCATGAGGTGTGCACAAATTGTAAATGGTGAATGCGTAATTAGGTAAGTGGTCTTGAATAGCGCTGACGTTTGGCTCTGTATACTAGTTAGGCATTTAGTGCTCAGCGACCGTAGACTATGTTTCTAACAAGTTGTAGCATCTGCATGTAGCTACATGTACATGATTGTAGTCTACTAGCGCACTGTTGGTATTATTGCTGCGAAAGCTATAACGTTCGTCGGCTATGCTTTAAACTAGTTCAGCAGCGCGCTTTATTGTGGAACACACTGGAAATCCTTATCGATACGCTGAAAATTGTATTTTGACTACAAAATTGAGTTGAATCGCTAATGCAGCAGTAGGCAACAGTTACTATCAGGCGAAGTAGGATATGGCCCAATTTGCAAGAATATGATAATTGACTTATATAATTTATCCTGAGATCTATTTTGTATTAAGATATTATCAACAT
Organism: Chamaedrilus cognettii; assembly: GCA_034695025.1. Taxonomy (NCBI): domain Eukaryota; kingdom Metazoa; phylum Annelida; class Clitellata; order Enchytraeida; family Enchytraeidae; genus Chamaedrilus; species Chamaedrilus cognettii. The sequence continues at coordinate 14,511 of JAQIWG010002351.1, read as the reverse complement.
TCACGCCTATCGCCTGTTAGCCTACAGCCTTGTCCAAAAAGGTTACGAACTGAATAGATCTGTGATTCTAGAAGTATGGATCTCATCATTGACAAAGTAAGCTATTGGCTAAGTGCTGGGTGTACTCTGTACTGAGCATGGCCAGTTTTACTTCCATATTAATATGTTCTTAAATATCATGGTAGGCGTGCCCGTTTCAAATTAGGCTCACAAGTTTCCCAAAATACTTATTTTTGGCACTCTACGCCTGCCAAACCTAATTCTGGTTACTACCATCTAACGCGGATATAAAAATGTGTTCATGATGTGTTTTGATACCTTTGAAATTTATTTATTTTATGCAGTGTCGCGACATTCTGACGCGCACGACATTTGACCCAATTACGTCACACGCTGACCCGCCTACGTCACACGCCTGCAGTAGTGACGTCATGGCGGCGGTTGCTACGGGCGACGCGGCGCCCAAGGCTGCGACTACCAGTCCTTCCATAACGCCAAACAGAAGTTTGTCCTTCAGCCAACTGCTCAAACTCTCTGATTTTCGACATTAGGCCATTTTCGGAGATTCTTTCACTTGTTCTTTGCGGAGTTTCTTTCATCAATTTTTGTCTTTGGATTTAATTGAACTAGGTCAAACTCATTTCTTCCTGCAGCAGCCGTAGATTGCCTTCATCTAATCAATTATGCTGCTTTGCGCTGCTATGTCATTTTTCTTCTTTTATCAAAGGGCAGTTTTAACGAATGGTTAGCTTTGACTTATAGACCTAGCTCTTGTGCAGTGTGGTTATTTGAAACTAGGATAAACTGTCTTGTTTGTTGACCTCTCTTTAAGCCAATTTATCTCAATGTTTTCTTCATCATTCATCGACTTTTACTGATTTTTCTTGAGTCATAGATTGCCCAAATGATTTGTAGACTAGAATACAACTATTTGATGTTATGCAAGAAGGGTACTGATGCCATTTTTGTGAAAATTTGTAGTGTCACCATAATCGTTATCGCAACTGTTCGTGATTATGATAAATATAAGAAATACTGCAAAGATCTGCGTGCACGGTCTCAGTTAGCATATCTATTAATCAGCGCATGACGTCATGATGTTACCTAGCGCATGACGTCACTGCCTTTATTTCCAGCGACCAATGGCGTCGACCCGTCCCGTTTCCTCGGCGACGGCCTGGCCTTCAAGGCGAAGCTGATCGGCATGGAGGATGTGCCCGAGTCGCGCGGGGAGAAGATGTGTCACGTGTCGATGGCCAAGTTGAAGGCCGTGGTCCTCGCGATGAAGGAACACAAGACGCCGATCAGCGTCAACGTGTCCTTGGACGGACTACGCATTGTCGATGAGAAAACACTAGTGAATGATGCTTTTGTTTTCGTTTTGTATTTATTATTTTTACTTTTGAGCAGATAAGCAGCTAGTGTAGCTTTGATAAAGCACGCGGAGCATTACATCTGCAGCTCCTACTAAAACTTGTTTTAATTTTGTATTAATTTTTTGTTCTTTAGTTTATTTTAGATATTGGTTGTCAAATGTAAACCTCGTCAATCAATAAAAATTTTGGACTTTTATCTTTCGTGACATGGCTGTCATGTCTGTTCATGTTTCGTGTGGTTCGTGCCGTGATGAGGACTGCAGGAGCTGAGTTTTTGTGGCCAGATTCTCTTCCTGACGCCAACCAAATATATAATTATCTGGCACGGGTTTGGCAGGTATAGCGCACTTGTGTGTTTAACAGCCTTGCTGAAGGGCCTGTAGCGCATGGTTTTGTAGTTGCCACCGCTAGGACGTGAACCCAGATCTCTTGGACTCGCGTCCGACACCTTAACCACTACACCACAGCGCCTCGCTGTTGCTTGACATTGTTCTGCTGTTTGAATTATTGCAGGAGATACTACACACGCACCCCGTGCACAGAATATCGTTTATATTCCGCGATGTGTCGGACGGACGCGCGTTCGGCTATGTGTACCACAGAGAGGACGGGACGCACCAGTTCTACGCGATCAAGACCGACCTCAGGGTCTGCGCCCTCTCCGCTATCTATTCCACTTATTCGCTAGCATTGGAAGGTTTCACCCTGCCGATAATAGACCCACAGCCCAGTGCTCCCCGGGCTAGTTATATAAGGTGACTAAAGAAGGGGGCTGGTTCTTTGTTTGGCTTTGAGGAACTGAGCCGGATTGCAATTATCTTTGTTGTTACTTCACACCAACTTTAAAAAAAAGACCTCTCTACCCTTGGGGGGTTAATACTAATCATAAAATATAATTTAAAATTTGATTTAATGATAATAATTTTTATGGGTTCTGGTGGATCCGTTTCATAGTGTAGTTCAGGGATAATCTGCATGATGTTGTTGTAATAAAATGTATAGCTTACATGCACTTGCTTTTGATTAACCCCCCCCCCTAATTTAGCTTCCCTATATTATATTTATTGTTTTGGTGCATTTCGCTTCCGTTGTAAAGCTGAGATACATTGGAACTAGCGTAAGGTGAAGTTTGTTTAATGATCCAACCTTAATAGGTCTGCAGGACGTGCTTTTGTATGTGTGCAGGCTGATGTGCTAGTGAACAGCATAAGGGATCTCTTTGAAGTAGTCTACTCTCAAAAGAAGAAGTCGGAAGAAGAAGTGAAGACTGAGCAAGCGACGGAAATAACTGCAGACGCTGCAACGACTGCTCCGGACGCAAGCACTAACGTGAATATCAATATTCTTTGCTTCAGATGCCGACAGCTGATTCATAAATATTCTGCAAATGCAACTCTTACAGTGTCGAATATTTGAGATAAAATGCACTTTGCAACTTTGTGACTCTGCGACTGTGACTTTGCAACTGTGTGACTTTGTTACTTTAGAACTTTGCAACTTTGCGAGTTTGCGACTTTGCTTAGCAAAGCATCCAATCCAGCCTCCTCCCCGACACGCAGCGAGCCTCGACGAGTCTGGAGTCCTGTCTGGCACGGCGCTGTTTTGAAAAGGCATAATAATATAATTTTGGTGCTTTACAGTCAGTTTCGCCGCCCGAGGCTAGCCCGGAGGAGAATGGGGGTCACCACCGCAACCCCCCGCCCTCTGACGATCTCCTAGGCCTCGGGGGCGAGACGGGGGGCGTGGCCATGGTGAGTTAACACACTTGCTGCTCCCGCAAATCTTGGTAGCTGTTAAATTGTCAAAATCTAGAAATCTCGCCAAGCCAATGATTGGCATGAAGAACTAAATCATCAAAAATGGTGTAAGATTAACTTGCGTTTGTTTTGCGTTTTAGCTGAATTTTGCTGTCGAATGTAGTTACTTAGACGTAGGTCACAATAGTTGGATTGATTATCCAGTACCATAATACTCCGTTATATTGTTATACCTTACAGATTTTAGTTTTATTGGAACGCCATGCGATTTTACTTCTTGGTATAAATTAACATCCGCACTATTTGACTGATGTGACAGTGTTTGCACTATGAAACTAATGTCTGCATGACTTTTCGTTGAATGTTGTGGAATGCTAAGCCTGTACAATAGACTCAGTGATAAGTATGCGGATCGATATGCGCAGTAGCAAAGCGCCAGCGCGCTACTGCCTCCGGTTTCAAATCATTATGCATGCAATGAATGCCGGTTCACAGAAGCCTCGGCTACATTAATTATTCCCGGCCTTCCAACAGTGCTGGAGCACTACAGGCTGGTACATTCAGCCAGATTTAGACCGCCGATGGTATAAGTGTGGTGTTCTAAGTTGATTAATGCCCAGTCATTGGACTGATATCTCTACGAGCCATAAATGGAACAGGTCGAGTCAAAGGTAACCAATCGCAGGCAATGTTTCATGCGAGTGCCTCTTTAATCGCACCAATAGAAACTTTTGTAGTGTTATTTGTCCCAAAATAATACTATATGAAATTTGTCAGCCAATGCAAAAAGTCAGGATTAAGGCTACGATTCAAGCACAAGGATTTTTTTTCCATTTCCGTTTGCATGATATATTTCTGGTGCGTTACAAGTGCCGTATATAAATACATACATACACGCGTATGTTGATCTGCGTCTGTGAAGTTTTCTTGTAGTTTGGTTGTAAGTGTAACTCAACTAAAAAAACATATGAATTTGGGTTGTGGTTTGGCGTGTAATATGATATTTGTGCTGCAGACCGGCCCAGCCTCCACCAATGCCTGGCTGGCGAGCGCGTTCGGTGGAACCACCACCCAGGAGGTGGGGTTTACCATGGGGGGCGGCGCTACGCCACAGGGGACGGGGTTTATCATGGGGAGCGGGGTCACGAACCAGGGGGCGGGGTTTACCATGGGGGGTGGGGTGCAACAGCAGCAGCAGCAAGGATTCTATTCGCAGGCGAGTGGAAATTGGAGTGGTTCTTTTTTCAGGTTGATGGAAGAAAAACTTGAAATATTATGAAGAGTTTTGATTAACATAGTTCAAATTAGATTAAAATGTTGTATATACTATGGCCTACACTAGAGATTGCGAAACTTATTGTCTGCGATTTAGTCACGACGATATGATAGGATCGTAAGGATCAATTATATTTTTAGCCCTTCAGCCTTGAGTTGACTAGTGTTAAATTTATTCCATTTTTGTTCGCCCTTAGTTTATTGCCCCCCCATTTACAAACTCATTCTTATCATTTATTGTAATTTGTTTTATTGCTAAATTTTGCAGTGTTTTTATCGTTTTATTGTTCATCAAGGATCTTAAAATAAGAGTGTATTAATTGCTCTATGTTTTCATCATGCCTGCAGACTGTGCAGCATCAGCAGCATCAGCAGCATCAGCAGCTGCTGCAGCAGCATCAGCAGCTGCAGCAGCAGCAGGGTGCCTGGCCACAGGCTCAAATGTCCAGCCCCTTCTCTCCCTTTGGACAGACCATTCCCGGACCCACCAATCCCCCCCCACAGGGAATTAACGCAGGTTTCCAGAACTTTCCCCCATCCGCGGGGGGCTTTCCGGGTCCTGCGCCCCCTGCAGCAGGATTTAATTTGTCCGGTGAGTTGAGTTTGTTTTAAATTAACGGTTTAGTTTGTTGATCTGTTGCGTCTAGCGATTAATGTAGATGAAAATAAGTTGTTCGGATACCTGTAGAGACGTCAAAAGCACAAAAGCACGCATGCTAATATATAGTTATTTGAGTTCAGATTTTTGCTTTTGGATGAACAGAGATTCTATATTTATAGCGAATGAATTAAATTTCAATAGAATTTCTGCCTTGTATTTTTTCAATATTTATTTTAAATTTTTCCTTTATCACATTTCTTGTATATTTTGGGTTTCTTAGGTCCAGGCTGGCCACCCCAGGCCCCTCCTCAAGCCTGGAACCAACCCCCCAACAACCAATCCATGTTCGGCGCCGCCGCCCCGTCCCCTGGCATCTTCGGGAGTGGCCCCCCGCCGGGAGCTGGCCCCTCCCCAGCCCTCAATGACCCCATCTACTCCACCCCCCTCAAACCAATGTCCACCACCGCGCCGCCATCACAACGACCCGACCCGTTTGCCGATTTTGGCAACTTGACCATTTCCATGGGCGGGGGTGGGGGGGGTGTCGCCGCCGGCCCGCGGAAGGTTGGAAAGGAGGATTTTGTGAAGGAGCCCCCCAAGCCGACCCTGCTTGATCTGTCGCAGGGGACGGCTGACCCTTTCGGCGTAAGTGCCGCCTTCCCCCCAACCCCCACGATTCTGCTTCGCCGCACCTCCGGCCCCTTCACGCCGGTCGCGCCTTATTACGCGCCGGCAACGTCTTGTTTGGCTCCGCCTATTTTAATTCAAGCTCCGCCTCCTCCCGTTGCACAAGCCCCGCCTCCTATTGCACCGCGTAAGCCGGAAACTTATAACTTGCAGGGCGGTTCTGCCGTGGCGCCGGGTTTTCCGATGCGCGGGAATTCTCCAAATCATCATCTTCATCGCGACAGTGGTAAGGATTTTATAGGTGGAGCCTCGACGCACAACTCGGCGCCGCCAAGTCTTTTGGCCACGCCCACTGAGCAGCAGGCTCAGCCAATGGGAGTCCTCGCTCCGCCCCCGGCAATCCCAAAGCGAGTGTCGAGGGATGATTCGACGCTGGTGCAAAGGCCGAAAGCGGTGGGCCAATCGAGCGTGCAGTATAACCCGTGGGGACCGCCCCCTGCCGCAGAGGCCGTGCCCAACCATGCGGTGAGTCGTCGGGGGGGGGGGGGTGCGTCCAATAAATTTTTTTTTATCAATGACAAATTGAGGTTATTCCTGCGTGTGGCTTGGTTTTAAAATGTAAACGAAATGCTTTGGGAGAAATCAGGGTTGGTTTGGACAAAATAATACCATAGTAACTTTTCAGGAGTTGTTTAAAAATTTGTAGCAAATCCTCTCATTGGTCGGACTCAAAGTTGGTCAAAAATTGGTCGGACTCATTCCCAGAAGACATGCTTTTTTCAACCGTTTTGTTATTTTCGTACTAAAATAAGTTTCAACATGTTAAAATCTTGTGGACGACGAGAATTTTTTACCATTTATAATATCAATTGTGTTGAATACTTAACAGTTTTATGCATCGCGGTGAGTACTGTCAATTTTCGAATGAGGCCTACAGAAATAATCATCTCTAGTCTATTGGCTACGGTAAGTGAGTGTAGGAAGTGCGTTGTAGCAGGGCGGATAGAAGACGACGTCGACCAATTCTGAACTTAAATCCGATGGTTTGTAATGTCAATTTATGCTTCCGCTTTTGAAATTTGCTTGTAATAATTGTCAAATTTCAAGGGAGTCGAGCAGATTTTGGTATGAAGCTTCGCATTTGAGTTCAAATAGTTGGTACTGGTTAAGCTAAAAGCTGATTGAGCTAAGCTAAGTTGGGCCATTTTTTTGTATAGCAGATTTTACATTAACATCGGTTTGTGCTTAATTCTCGCTGCTTTGTACCGCGTGTCTCGTTTAGGCTTACTCGTATCTCATGATTTGGCTTGTGGAAAATATTTGTTATTTTATTTTGCTTCAGTTATTGCTGTCACAAAGTCCAGTTTAACTAGTTTTTAACTTTATATTAAGTTGTGTGTGATCAACGATAGCTGGCTTAGCTTTTTATTTGTGACTAGCAATAAGTCATGGCTTTGTTTTCCTAATGTCTCTTGTATCAGTCACATAATTATTTATAGTGATGCTCTATATTCTATGCTCTACTGATGAACTAAGAGTGTTAGCGCAGCAGTTTTTCAATTTATTGGACGATTGAAATGCTGTTAACTGTGATCGCTTCATGTTTTTGGAACCACTGAGCTACTAAACTCCATTGCTACTATTTTCTAATCCATGTTAATTTGTAAAGTTGTGAATCGCAACAGTTTGTAACTTGTACGTTAAACTTGAACGTAACTTGTTTTTGGCATCGAAATCAAAATTATACTTATGTGATGAATTCGTTCCTCTAAAAAATTATTGCTTAAACCATTCTATATTTCGTTTTACTACACAAATTTATTATTGCTGTACAGCCTTTAAAAGCTTAGAATTCGTTCAACTTTGCCTTGTTGGTCTCTGATGCAATGAAAGTGATGAGGCTAACGGCCTACTTCTGAATTTGTTCTTGGCTGTGCAGGGGACAAAGTCGAACCCTTTTGCTTCGGTCGCCTCTGATGACCCGTTCGCCTGAACTCTACCGCTGCCGCAACCCTTGACAGTAAGACTCGTGTTAAAGCAGGCTATTGTGAACAGTAAATGTATTGCTACGGTTCTTGTATGTGATGAATGTAGCATGTATGTACAGTCTATGGCTACGTTGTGTTCAACAAAAATCATTTCCATTTCCTGGAAGGTTAAATTACAAATTTACCTGTGTTCGAGATATGTGAAACTTAAATTTAACTCCTCGACGCTTGCACGCAAATCCAATTTTTCCGTGCTAGCACTTAGTCCAACGGGCATCAATCTATAGTTACGGTATCATGATGGCTGCCTATGTTATATGTCTTTATTACAATATTATTGTGCTCTGTTCTACTTGCAGAATGAAAGAGACCGTTCTATTGGCTGTCGCCGTGGCTTGCTTCTTCAATGCGCCCCTTCCAGACATTGCACCGATAGACTGAACTAACCCCTCTCCAACCCCTTCGTAACTTCCCCTAAATCCCTCCCGGGCCCCTATCCTTCCTTCTTTTCGCCTCCCATACAATATCGACTGTTAACAAGCCCGACAAGTAATTTGTTAAATCATCATCTATGAAAGGAGTGTAATGTCCAGGTATTATATTGCATCATTCGTTCGTTTATTAGAAATGAACTCCTGAGAGTGTTATGGACACACATTATCTATTCTGTTCCGTGCCATTCACTTTGCTGTAACTAATCTGAGAGAGTTCAGAATTAGGTAGCGTCTGAAATTATAGCCTAACTTTAACCGTAAATCGTGAAAGAAGAGTGGCCAAGATCAACCCATTGCACCTCTCATCATTTTGTTTTGTTTTGAACTTGTTTCCATAGGTTTGAATTTTGGCATTTTTGGTTCGCCAGTATATGGCCAGTGGATGAGACCGAATTGAACAAATAGTGCTTCACGCAAGTTCAAAGATTCAATAGCGCTTCAAACAAGTTCAAAGATCAATAAAAAATTTAACAAATTTCGGTAATTGTGGGAGCATGTCGTTCTATTCACTAGCTTTAATTCTAGCAAGGCCAAAACCCAATGCGCTGGAGTTTTGCAATATTACTTATGTGCTATATTAAAATTATGTGATGCATGTCTATTGTTTAGTTAGGTGCAGATTAAAGACGTTAGCAGCGAATATTCAAGAGCGTTGTTAGTAGATGTATTTAAAAAAAATAGGTATTAGATTTCTTTCATTGCCTGTTATAATATACTAAAAAATGACTTAGCTCTGAGAAACTAATGATTATAGCTATGACGGCATTAAGATTTAAATTTGTTTGCTAAGTTCGGAATTATGTTTTGTGAGAAACAGTTAAGCAAGGTTCTGTGCAATCCGCTAACTTTTTGATTCAATAATTACCGTTCTGATTTATACATACTATGCTTTAGGTTTTGCATGCATTTTCTCAAAACCCTGAATTCGTCCTGCCAATCTTTGATTTCTTTAAGAATAGTAAACGCATCCACGCAAACGCATTCCCATATCTTTACATTGAACATTAGTTTAGAAATGTATTTTATAAATTTATAGCTGTGCATTCTGTGAATAAAATGCACGTTGAAATTAAAATAAATAAGCCTGTAAGCACAAACGCATCAGATCAAGCATTTCTTTTATTGATCGTTCGAACACGAGTGAGCAAGAGACAATAAATATTTAAAAGTGAGCAGCAATATCCCGCACAAAGCCTCAAATCTAATTGCACAAGAAAGAATTGCATAATAAAACTTGATAGGCAAGTCTGCGCACTATTGCGCAATCTCTTTAACCCCTTCACATTCGCAGCAGTGCTTTGGTTTTCAATTCAAGACGCTTAGCCGTCAATTATTACTGTACATTTTGAAACCCTCATTAATGAGGTCAGTTTTGAAACGTCGCAATATGATCAGTCAAACCAATTCTGGTCAGCCTACTCTGCGCACCTAACAGTTTCACATAGCTGGGCTGAGGTAAATCTTATCTGGTCACACTAACGAAAATCCTGAGCTGTACGAAATTCTCTTCTAGACGTCGCATTGCGAGAGAACACCGCAGATACATTGTAATTAGGCTATCATACTGTGAACGCGTATAATTATGCAGTATTAAACTGGCATGAACTGCTAGGTGTGACTGAGTTAATAGTTGTATTATATGATGATGGTTGCGAGGGGCCCTGCCGTAGTGGTTAAGGCGTCGGACTGGAAATCCAGAGACCCGGGTTCGAGTCCCCGCGCCGGCAACTATGAAACCATGCGTTACAGGCCCTTCAGCAAGGCTGTCAAACACACAAGTGTCGCTGGTCGAATCAAAAAATATATGCAAGATCAAGGACGCGGCGTAAAAACTGTCAGGCGGCGATAAACGAAAATACTACTTTACAATTCAATGCACTACAAGTACGTTCATGACAAAGTAAATAAAGGTGTCAAATCTGCACAGATCAGAGTCGCCACCTATCGAACAATTGTACTATATTCGTTCTATGGAGACATCACAGACATTCACACGCATCATTTGAAGATTGTAACTCAACATACACAATGTCACAAGCAATAAGTATCTAAGTTTCCCAGAAGCTGTTGGTATACGGTAAACTACAATAAATCACATTTAGTAAATAATGTCGCGAGCAAAATCTACAAATAAGCATGCACTTCAAAACCATATCGCTTCTTGTTTCAAATTTTACCCTACGCATAGAAATAAACAAATTAGACAAGAAACTTGCGCAAACGAGCGACCGTGTAACTCTTAGTTCATAACGTGATTGAATGGAAAGTAGAAACGCATCCATTTCCATGATTTCAGAAGCGGATAAAATAAAACAGTCAAACATCACGACGGCCTCAATACTGGTGAATCACATTGATCGCACATTCCTGCGCTGCAATGTGCATATAAGCGCAAAAAAGAACGAACGAGATTTGTGCACCCACCAGCCACACAGCACTGGCACGAAACTGCAGCAGCACCACTGGGACACACAGCGCATACACAAGACCAGTGGTCCACAGGCACAGCGTGCACACAAGACCGGTGGTCCGCAGGTAAAGCGTGTATACAACAGCGGTGGTCCACGGGTACAGCGTGCACACAAGAGCGGTGGTCCACAGATACAGCATGTACACAAGAGCGGTGGTCCACGGGTACAGTGTGTACACAAGACCGGTGGTCCACGGGTACAGCGTGTACACAAGACCGGTGGTCCACGGGTACAGCGTGTATACAAGACCGGTGGTTCACGGGTACAGCGTGTACACAAGACCGGTGGTCCACGGGTACAGCGTGTACACAAGACCGGTGGTCCACGGGTACAGCGTGTACACAAGACCGGTGATCCACGGGTACTTTGTGTTCACAAGACCGGTGGTCCACGGGTACAGCGTGTACACAAGACCGGTGGTCATTTGACGCATGCATACATCTTCACAAACTACACAGTGATTTAAATATCTCTCTCTCTTTAGTGCGCTGTTAAACGGCAGATCCCCGGCGTGCAACCCCTTCACTAATTTCAGTCATAAAATTTAATTTCCGATTGCAACTGCGGTTAACAAAAAACCCTTAAGATGCAAGAAATAGCGCAATTTTGCTTAATTAAACATCCACAAAATATCGCCTCAAAAAGAGTTAAATTGATTTTTCAATAGCGTCAACGCGACGATTTAACCGCAAATATTTTCTACTACTGGTCCATTATTATTGCAAATCTGTTTCAAGCGATCTGATTGGTCACATCACTACTAAGTTCTGTGACGATTCATCACTGAGTTGATGCAATCGTTCACACTAAATCATCACCAGCAGCTCTGCGCTTACTAAAACTCTGGGACCTTGTTCAGTTCTGGGTTGCTGCCGAACCGATCCAACCCGTCGCCCGTACCGAACACAAACCGATCCTCAATGCCGAGAATGTCACGCGGATCCTCGAGGCACTGAAACAGACCAGCGGCAGCAGATGTATAACGGGCAAGGTAGCAGAGTAGAGGAAAGACGATGAACCAAGCTATAGAATCGAAGACTATTATTGTTGATTACACATGATTCAAAGCCAGTTATTTCATCCAAACGCAGCCAAGCCTAGCATAAGTTGAACACCGTATTTAAGTTGAAGACCGAAAGTAAACTGAAGACAGGAAACATCAGAAAGGTTACCGGTTCAACAGGGAGGTTCAAAGAAAGGTTACCGGTTCAACGGGGAGATTATGAGGCAAGGTTCCTGATTCTGTATTCGAGAGGGAGGTCCCACACAAAGGTTACTGGTTCAACCGGGAGGTTCAAAGAAAGGTTACCGGTTCAACAGGGTGACCCAAAGAAATATTACCGGTGCGACAGAGAGATCCTGGAAGAGCTCCTGGACAAATCGTCGACAGGTGACGCGGTAGTTATGATGGCCGAGCAGGTGGGAGACCTCCGAGTATAGACAGAGGTCTTGAAACGACGCGGCAAACTTCTGCTTCAAGCTGCACCAACCACGCCAAGAAACAATAGCAGCAATCATAATAGTACACAAACCTATGAGATGTTCCATAATAAACACTCAAATATTAAGTTTAAAATAAAAAAATTAGCAGTTAGCAATGGCCAAAAAAATGAATGACCTTAAAAAAAACTGACTGCGATGCAGTACTTTTTCTAGTACGTCACGGTACGACGTAGTCATTTTTGTAATATGTCACGGCGGTTTTATCCAACAAAAAGAAAAAGCACAAAGATACAGTCCTACTATATCGTTTAACTAATGCGTCCTTGATATTGTAGAAGCTTGAAAAACGTTGCTGTCAGTCCCTAGATCTCACATGAGCAGAGCTTGTTCCGAGTTCTTGACCCCCACGGAGCTGCTCAGGTTGACGACTAGCCGCAGAATCTCCCTGCGCACCAACGCGCGACCCGCCGGCGTCTCGACGTTCATTGGGAGCAGCTGCGCCCCCCCCGGACCTGCTCCACAGACAACCCCCCCGAGCGCCCGTTTATAAAACAAGAAAAATTTCACAGCAAATATTTCACCTGCTAAATGAGCGTGTACCGATAAAGAAGATTACAGTTTGGAAAAGTACCATAGTTTAATGGAAATTATTATAACTCAATTAAATGAAATAATGTATGCAAAAATGTTTCCTTTGACCTAATGTAATTGTATGTCAAAAATATTTAATTGTGAAAAAAAAACACAGCCAAAAAGCAAGCAACTAATAAACTGTACAAAAATTAACCAAGTGACCCGTCAATCAAACAGTCCAATTATCACTTGCTATAACATAGCAGTCAGTTAGCATCAGTTAGATCACCTTTCATTTCTAACCATCAACGATGCTATGCTCTTCGCCTTTCTATTCAGTGTCACCTGCCATTGTTATGAGTTCGTTCTTTGAGCAACAAGAACAAATGAAAAAGAAAAGAGCAAAAGAATACCAAATTCAGTAGCTAGGGGACTGCTCCCTGCGCCCGCCGGGCACTCATCGGAGCTGAATTGGTGAGACGATTCCTGATTCCGAATTCCCGTCGCTCCCCTCCGCTGTTTGACGCCCCCCTCTGCCGCTGTGCCATCGATGCCATCTAGGGAATGAAGCAAAAACATAAAATATGAACTAGGCGCACAGTGGGTCACATCCATAGTGTGAAGCGTCGTTATAGAGAACAGAGTGCTAATCGAAAATTTTGCCAGACTTTCAATCCTATATATTCACTAACTAGGTACTGAATTTCATTTACAATTTGGATTGGTACCACGTACGCACAAATTTCTGTGTCACAAGTGGGCCCAAATTTAAATTACAAACGCCTGCTCAAGATATATAATTACCTAGTCTAACGGAATCAAAACATTATAATAAACGGATTTTATACACAACAATTTTTTCAATTATATCATTAAAATAATTCAATTATATTGCAGTTATACACTCGTGTTAAACACACAAATGTCGCTAGCTGTTAACCCGTGCCATATAATTATTTATTTGGCTGGCGTCAGGAGGGGCATCAGGCCATAGTAATCCAGCTCCAGCAGTCCTCAACAGGGCGTAAACGCCTAACCAATGTGAAAACAAAAAAATTAACAGAATAGACGACAAAAAGGTGGTTTTTTCAATACAATTCAAACGATGACTGCCTAACTGACCAGGGGGAGGCAGGGTTTTGGTCGGGGGGGGCCGGTGGACCCTGCAGCAGCCAATGCAGTTGTCTAGGGAGTGGACCTCCAGCCCGTCACTCGACTCAAGCTGAGAGTTGAGTCGAGACAGCACACGCGCCGCCCCGGCTGTACACACAGCACACACACACTTTGCACGCGATAGACACAAGAAATATATGACATCTCATTATATAGGCGGTGACGAAAAGATCCGACAAAGTCTACTAATGGCATAAACATCAGTACAAACCTTGAAGGAAAATCAGTGCAAACTTAATGAAAAATCAGTGCAAAAACTGAAGAAAAATCAACACAAACTTTGAAGAACACTGATAAACTGTGGAACAGGAAGTTATAACAATAAGAAATAAAACATAAACTTACATCGTCGTTTTTCTTCGCCCACCTCGGTCTCCGATTGCTCCGTCTCGCATCGTGACCTCCGCGACCCCCCGTCTGTCGCCTAGGTAAGCATCGAATCACCAAGATGACTTTGGAACTACAAACGGACTATAAATCCATTATTGCCATCAGTATTTCATTATTTGTCAAAGCCGCTTAAGACACGGCCAGGCCAATTTTGGATGCATATAAATAGCTTCGTTTTCAAATACTTGATGCGATAAAATCTGCCCTTGCATAATACTCCCTTAAAGACAAGTACTCCAAAAGGTTTTAAAGGCTTCATTTGATACACTTCAACTTCAACTTCAACTTTTCTACTGCACTCCACCCTAATGGATGATTATTTGCAGGGCTGACGAAATTAAGC
>JAQIWG010002350.1:0-20657 GCA_034695025.1 Chamaedrilus cognettii | reverse complement strand
TACTCATGAAATGCCTGAAATTGTTATTACAATAAACGGAATTGACAAACTTCTTCAAGAAATAAATCCATATAAAGGTAGTGGTCCAGATGAAATTAAGCCAAGAGTTTTAAAGGAATTTTAAAGGAAAAGTGGCTAGGTTTGTTTCAAACAGATGGGGTTATAAAGATAGTGTTACTGATATGCTTCAGAATTTTAAATGGAGCACATTAGCAGAAAGAAGGAAGCAATCTAGACTTGCAATGTTTTACAAAGTTTACAATAATTTGTGAAGACTCCAAAGTCATTAAAATGAATGAAAACTGCTGTAATACCGTGTATAACAAATAGGATGCATTGCATCTGTCGGTTTGTTTAATTGACTTAATAAGTAAAGTAGGCTACAAATGACGGTTTTTTATAATAATTAAGAGTAATTAAATTATTTTTGTCTGCTTTGTAGGGCTGGGAGGAAGCGGCCTGCAGCCGTGGATGTCGTCTCATGTCGGTACTTGGGTTCATTGACGGACCGGATGTTGGCTTGGAAGTGGTGCGCACTTCATGCCTGCAAGGTGAGCCACCCCTCGACTCTTTCATCATCGTCATCATCATTATTTTAGCTTTTCTCGTCCATTTTCCGTGCTAGCACAGATTGGACGCCTGCGGCCACGGATAAACGCCCTCATGTGCTCTGACACGACGAGTTTTGAGAGCTGAGAAAAAAAAAATATAATTAAGCCGACACTTAATCAATTTAGGAGTTAGTATTGATCCAGAGACCACGGAAGCACTTATATGCGGGTCAAGTCGTGTATGATAACCGATACTTTTGTAAAATATTAGCACTGTAGATACTTGTAGCAATATTCACGTAGACCCATTGGCAATTGCTTCTATCGTCATGTGTTCAAGCACAACTTGATCAGCAAATAAAACTACAAATCTTCAAAAAATTTGATCACCAGAAGATTAACAGCTAAAAAGCAATTAATTTCAATTTTTGCTTATTACTAGCCTAATTGGCTTTGAATACTGACTGAAATCTCGGTGGTGACTTACCACAGAGATTTATTATATGGGTCAGTGTGACTTGATATGAGGAAACTGTTAAACTGATCTATATTGCAGCCTGCAGCGAGGCCTATGGTACGACCAACGCTAGTTCTTGCGCCTTCGGCTGTACAAGCCAGCTGCCTACCGTGGAGGAAAAACGAAAGCAGGTAACCAGAATTGCATTTGAAGTGCAGAAGCACAAGCTGATGATCAATTATCGGTATATGATTTAATGAAAATTTACTAATTAATAATTATATTATTAGAAACTTAGGATAGGTGATGAAGAGGCGTTGAATTTTGAACGTATAAAGATAATTATGCAGCATGAATCCTCATATCAGTTTTTTCATGAAATTGGCTATGAACGGTTACTCTTAGACTTAAATATTAATACATTGTCATGTGTTATTCCGTGAGTGTGAAACGAAATTGCCAATGTTTGGTGTTCGCTGCTAAGGGCATTGGTTGAGGCTCCCTTTCTGTTTAGGTTTATGTTTATGTCTAGGCGCAAGCTCGGCTAATGTTGCTCTGTGTCAAGGAGCACTTGAGGCAGCGTCAGGTAATTGAGACAATATTGTGCAGAACAGTGCCATGACAGTTCAGCTTACGCAGAACAGTGCCTTGTTGATTAAGAGTGCACACAGCAGTGTCGTTGTGGTTCAAACTGTGCAGATCTCTCAGTTGGACGAGTTCGATGATCAGAGCGACGCTCTGTTTGACGCGCCGGCGCGCTTCAACGACTACGCGCAGCGCATGCTCGGCTGCATGCTTGACCGCCTCCACTACCAGCTCTCATTCGGCTGGATGGTCGTCACGTCAACGAGGACGCTCGACAATGGCGGACAGGTTGTCGTCGTGCGCGGCTTTCCAGTGGCCGTCGTTCACCAGTCGGCCGACGAGTCACAGGGTGCGTATCAAGGGGCTTGTTTGGGGTATATGGAGTAGTGTGGCCATAGCCAACTGAGCGCATCAAGATTGTGCGGTCAGTTGGCAGTGGTATCAAAGGGCTTGTTGATCGTTTCGTTATTACTTTAACGACTTCGGCTGGGGTGTGAAAAGGCTTGTTGATTGTCTAGTTTTCACTTGCAGAATATAGCAAGACTTAGTATTTATGGAATGTATGGTTTGTCGTGCGATGTTGCTCAAAGGGCTGATCATTGCTTATGCGGAAAGAAAAGCAAAAAAAAATTGTGCTTTTAATTTGTTTGAGTGACTCCGAGGAGCCACACGGAGAAATTGGATGTATAACTATGGGTACAATAGACACTAACCTTCATTTGTACGTAAAAGACAGTGGCTATGAATTAACTGTTTCAAGTTGTGGTGAATAGAATTTTTGGTATAGTAAGTTTAGTAACGGGTCTGAACTTATTACGTGGTTCGGTAAACAAAGATTTAGCAACATAGCAAAATGCAAATATTTATCAGTCACATCTATGCCAGTGCCCTGTTATATATACCGTAATCTATATCTAATATACCTGTTACATAAACCGTTCCGGTGTCCTATTACAGAGTACAAGACGTCCAACTACCTTGAGACAAATCTTGCAGTCGTCGACCGCAGCGCCACCCAGGAGAACTTCAAGAACTCGCAGCTCAACTCTGCCGACCTGTTCGTCAACGAGGGAGGCGTGGCGTCGCAGCCCCAGCCCGCTTCTGATTGGCTGAGCTGTCTGTCTGGCAAGACGGGCCTGTCAAAGATGTCGATCGTCTTCATTCTCTTCACTCTGCTCATCGTTCTCATGTGGTTTGTCGTCGGCGTCGTGTTTCCAGCGCAGCAGCAGGCCGCAGCAGCCATTCCTCAGGTGAGCCGCTGCCTTTGTCTAACTCGTACTGTTTTAAAAATATATTTATCTTTGCTTAGTTATTTAATATACTTCGATTAATGCCCTGTTGCTACGTGAAGAGTTCGGATTTTAGCCAAGTTGCGTCATTCTGCTAATCGGCACGGTGAGCGCATCATTTGAGATCTATTTCATACGATGCGATTACATCTAAATATGGATGTTTATTTAAAATTTAAATCTCAACTCTTCATTGAACAGCAGAATTTCTGGGGGGGGCGTTTTGCATACAAAGTTATGCATGTTTCACATACAAAGTTACATGCGTTACGTTAAAAAATACTCTTGTAACATGCTCCGTTAAACACTTATTTTAGTACTTTGCGACAGTTGTATCTTATATAATGCGTCTTTCAACATGTCTCATTTGATTCAGCTTTTGGTTCATATTGCCCCCTGCAAGCCGGGGAACAAAGAAAATTGGCTTGCAGCCCAGAGCTCCCCGGGCAAGTCATAAAAGGCGAATAAAGAAGGGGGAGCGGTTCTGTGCCGGCTCTCTTGCACAAAACCGGACTGTATATAGCTCTTGTGTGCTGCACACGGTCCCTAAAGTACAAAAACCAAAACCTTATGGTTTATATTAAGTTTGCATTCTATTTGACTCGAGAGCCATTCAACATTACATGTTGACTAATCGGTCTTTTCATTGATATCTGTTGTGTGCTCTGTGTCCAACAGAAGCTCAGCATCTACGGAGACATGGAGTACCTGACGATGGTGGAGGACACGAAGCCACCCCCGCCCTACTGCGGCGGATCCCAGGCTAAACTGACCGGTTTTGCACCGCCGCTACCGGTCAAGATGCAAGAAATCTGAGCGGATCTGGGGACCTGGGGATTTATAGATTTATCTCTAGTGGTCACTGCTATAGAAATACTTTCTACATATTTTATTCTCATCATATATGTACGAACTTAACACTTGTATGGGAGATTGAAGTAGAAGGTTATGTAGCACATTCTGCAAGAATACTGTTAGTTGAGAGGGCAGTAAACAAGTTAAATAGAATTTGATATATTTTGATTAATACTTTTATGGAGAATATTTAGGATTTAAGTTGTGTCAGTTATTTTAGAAGAAAAATTGTGCATTTGCATTGGGCATGACAAAACTTTTTATTTTTATATTGATCTAACATGAATAAATATTCATGTTAGATCAATATAAAAATGAAAAGTTTTGCTTGTGTACTCTTCTGAGTGTAGTGAAAGTGCGACGGCACAAACGACAATGAGTCCAATAGCTTTGGCTCGGAAGTTTTGCTGTGACAATAATTATTTATAGGACTCTCTAGTTCCAGAATTGACTAAATTTGCTTCTACGCTTGCCTTTGTAACACTTCGGCTATTGTCATGTTTCACAGACGTCTGTCTATCAGCACCAGAGTGATTTCTATTACAGTGTGTTTTCCATATGCGTTTCTATATGGTGGTGTTGGAATTAATATGACATTTATCATTCAAATTTCTTGTATGGCCTTGGGCCTCATTCACAGATGACTATTTTTAGATTTCTTAACTATGGTATTCAGTCGGAATTGTATATGCAAAATCCGCAGGCTGAACGCCAAGCCTCATCTATTTGTTTGCGCATCATAGTGCATTTAGAATCACAAATGCTTTAAATTTGGTTAGATTTTGCTTATGAACATTGAAAAACGTAGCCAAAGAATTTTTTGTGAATGGGGCCCCTGATCTATAAATGTGACTAGTTCTGAAGATGTCTATATTTCATTCGTATTTGAATTTATTATTATTACAAGGATATGTGTATATCAGCGTGATTTACTGGATGTTGTGCAGTGGATTGGTGACATTTTATCATTTTCATTTGAATTACTTGACTGTCGAAGCACGAATGTTAACACTAGGTACTGCCTGGATGGATGGAACAGAAATACGGCAACGAACAGAAATAATATTACACCAAAAACTATGATTATTAAGCTAAATACAATTTTGGGGGAATATATTTAAAATGCAGTTTAATGCAAATATGAAGCAAACGCATTATTGGTCATGTAATATTTAAATCTCGAAATTGTGCGCGTTTGTTATTTTTGATTGATCTAAAATCTTGACTTGGTGCCTTGGTCAAAGTTTATCAAATCCTTTGTGATGGATGCTGTCTTGTTTTATTGTGAAAAACAATGTCCTTAACTTCTGCTTCATAGACTCACTCTCGCAGCCTGCTATAAATATCATTAACTAACTTTAACAAAGCTTCAAGGTCATTTGTAGATAGAAACGTAGTGTAGGATTTGATTATATTAGCTGCATAAATGGAAATTTGGTTAGCTTATGGCTGATTGGCTTATGGAGCAATGAAGATTTGCTAGTTATTGTGATACCCTGTTATAATAGAAATTTCTTGTTAAAACAATACTAGAAAATTGAATATTAAATATTTTGCTTTGAAAAGAAGATGAACACTATTTGACTTATACGATACTAAGATAATAATAGTTCATTATTTTCAATGAAGAACGTGTTGTTTAATGTTGCTGATATGTTTGAAAGTTCCATCATTCAAATAATTGTCAGTTGTTTCCTTTGTTCATTGGGATATAAATGCTTCAGTAAACACCATGCCGTGATGTAATCATTTGCGTTTTTGCTAGCTCTAATAATTTTTTATCTACAATTGTTCAAAAGAAAACTGTGATAATTCAATTCACAAATCTTACAATGAACATCGTTGGCTTGGCTAGCGTAGCATCCTTTTTTGGCCGTAATATTTCATAATTATGAACCAATAATAGCTTTTATTCCTAGATGAATTCAAATAAATTTGCGTCATTATCTACTCCATGCTCAGATTCAAATCAGACTAAACCTGCAATGCCTATCTACAATGAATATCTACACATCAACAAAACTCCGCTGTTGATTTTGAAAAGTAGAATTAATTAAATTAGTCAACTATTAGACATTGAATTTGTCAAATTGTTAAGCACTAGCTATAATTATTAGAGTTCATTAATAAAAAATAATTATTATACCCAGTTAATGCTACAATACTATAGTAAGCTATAGCCGGTGCACCGACAAATTTGCAGTTAGCGTAAAAGGAAAACTCCGCAGCTTCTGAAATTCGAATACGGCTTAAAACCGTATCAAGCCTTCTATGATTCGAATCAACTGCCTTAGCCTATAGTAAATAATTTTTATTACGAATTTAGGCGGATTCTGTGATCCGCACTTAGATACAAACGCAGTGCCTCACAGGCACACTACTGAGTTCATGTGCACTGGCCTTGGAAGGCATTTAGCATCAAACGGTTTCATTCCCTCCTAGTGGAGTCATATTTAAGAGTAAGTTTCGAAGTATCCTACAGTGTGCTTGACATTTTAAGAATAATTTTCAATGTAGGCTACAGCGCGCTTGACATTCAAGAGTGAGTCTTCAAGTTTCAGAGTAGGCCACAGCGTGTTTGATGCTCAAGAGTAAGTTTCAAAGTATCCAACAGCGAGCTTGACACTCAAGAGCGAGTTTCGATGACAGTTTTCTGTGATCTTGTCGTCGTGACGGCGTCGTCAAAGAACTGCGCACGCGCCATGACAACGTTCACCTTCTGCTGAGCGAGCTCGGCCCTCAGGGCCTGCAGCTCACACTCGGACTGGTAGCGCAGCTGGACAACAACAAAACTTAAAATAGATTGAAAAATCTTATCAGTCTCCATGTAACTTCAAGCACAAATTTAACATCAATGCAAGCAAAGTACTGTAAAACATGAAATTTGAGTTTACATGTCATTTTGGCAAATTTTTCGAATCGCTAAAACTCATGAAAGTTACATGCACGAAAATAAAACTGCTGACGCTGTATTAAAATTGGCAGTCCTCGTAAAGGCAAAAATTAATCGCAGCAAAATATCTGGGAGACAAGGTCACAAAAATAACATGCATGCAACTAAAGTTTCTTGTGTTTACAGTAATTATTTTATATTCTTTTTTCAGTTTCAATCAAAATTGTAAATTGAAAATTGAACATATTATATCAAAACACAAAGTATAAATTGCGCGTGATGCATATAGAAGATCAGAAATACATGTAGAAAATCAGAGGCCTTAATAGCACTAAGATAATGGTTTCAATTAATGCATCGAAAACAACGCTATGCCAGCAGAATTTAAATTAAACCTAGATACGAGTTTATGTGCATTTAAATCCAATATGCATGAAAATCAGTTTAAAAGAGATTAGGTCAGGCGAAGCGGACAACTCACTTGTGAGCAAATTTCATGCTTCAGATTAACTAACATTCGATACTAACCATTATAACCAATACTATACCAATCTAAACCAACAATTCAGGCAAATGATATTTTTCTTATCGGTTTGCAGGGCATGTTTCTCATGAGCTAGAAGTGCAGTAGGCTATATAATCATATTGCAATGCAATTACAGTAAAGACAGACTATGTAAAGCTACTAAATGGAATACAAACAGCAATAGCCTACCCATACATAGATTTCGTGCCTACCTTCATTTCGACAGTCAGCTTCATCTTGATGTTCTGCAGTCGAGTGTGGAGCGCCTCAATGCTGTGTTCGTGATGTGTCGCCTCTATCTTCAGTGCTATCTGTAACCACACAGAGCTACATCCACGTACGCACAAGTGTGTCGTGTATACCCATAGAACTTGTAATAAGAACTGAGAGCAGTGCGCTGTGTTTTTACCTCAGACTGGTTTGAAGCCAGGCAGCGGCCATCTTGGTGGTAGACAAGCTTTCATAAACTAACTATTCTCTAATATTCAAAATAGGGAGATACCTTCGTTGCTCTGCGGTGTTAACCTGTCATTCAGTCATGTTTTGATGGAGGACACACCTCTCCAAGACTTGGCTTAAACCAGCACCACGTGACTGCGTCCGTAGTGTTTATTGATGAGCGTATACCATGCATTTATATGCTATTTAAGTTGATAGATAGGCTTGCAATGAGAGAAGAACAAAATGAACAGCTAGTTGGTGAGCTAATTGCTTAGGCACTAATTTACAATAAATAAAGTCTAATTTGAATCATCTGATCTTCATGGTTCTCTTAAAAACAGTATCTTGAGTTTGTAAAAAAGCATCGGGCAGATTGTTTAGCAGAATGCATTCTATTCTGATATGTCCCCCGCGAAAACTTTTAATCGAATTCAACGTTTAACATTGATGGCAATTTTTCAGCGAAACCATTCATAATAGTGAAAATTTACATTTTATTTTACTTTGCATCCAAAATAAACAGCACAGTGAATATGCAACGCGCATGAGAGATACAAAAGATGCTAAAACCAAAGGGCGAAGAGATTAGAGCCACTATAGCACCCGATATTATGACATAGGAAATCAATGCACTGCACCGTGGCAAAGTATTTTAAAATCATAAAAACTGAGAGCCTAGTTCCTGAGCTGTAATATAAAATCATAACACACCCACAAACTGAATCATTTAATCAATAATTTTATTTAATAAAAGCACAAAACATTAGTTATTAATAATCACAATTAAACACAATTAATACACTAAATAAAAGAATTTTAAAATTTCAATTACTGAGCAGTATGAAAATTTTTTTGTTACAAATCTGACAGACCTGTTCGGCAGTCCGGTCGCCGGGGGCTCGTTTCCCCCCTGTGTCCCTGATGGCCTCGAGCTGAGCGGCGATCTTGCGGTGATGAAGCTCGAGATCGTGGCGCAGCTTCAAGGCGGCGTCCTCGACAGGTGGCGTCCTCTTCTTCTCCTCGAAGTAGCGCTTCTTCCACACGTCGCGAGCTGCGCAAGGCAGCGCAGGACTCGACAATATTGAATTTGTAACACTAAGGCCCAGTTATTCAATTGAGAGTTATTTGAATGATCTGAGATCATTTGAATCTCTATTGAACAACTATGTGCTGTTTCTCTACAGCAGCAATGAATTGCAATGACTGGATTTCTAAACCCAGAAAACTTACACATCATTTATCTATTTGCTGCTAAATTCTGGTGTATGTTATTATAAAATCGCTTGCCACAAAAAATAGTATCTTTTTTTTTATTACCTTATTAATAAAAAGAAAAAAGTAACTATTTTACGGGACAGTGATATACGGTACATTTATTGTTTCACGGGTAACAGTATAGTATTAAATATTCATTTCATATGTTCGACACTGGAGTCCGCTACGCAGCGGCGATGTCCGATGATGCAGTGACTGAACAATTTTACTAGGGACGCGCGCGCTTCTATGTCAGCATGGTTTCAGTGTTTTTGCTTTACTTGGCACCATCGTTTATATGTTAATAAATTTGTATATGCTAAAAAGTTGGTGTCACATTTCATAAAAATGAAAAATTATAAGGCCAATGTTAATTTTTATTGGTTTCGGGGAAGTCTAAATATCCAGTGCAATGGCTTTATCAGCCCAGGTTATTTTAAGACGCGCAGTAAGAAATATTCGGATGATAAAATTTATTAAACGGGAATACACTACAGTGTGTCAGTAGATAGATATTTGAATGGGAGTATGTACACTTCAGTGTGTCAGTTGACAGATAGCAGCAGGCCCACCTTTGTTGCGTCCGCTGTATTGTTTCATCTGTAACACTTTAATTCTCTTCATCAGTTCCTCTCGTGCTGCTTCCATCTCCGCTCGGTGCAGGCGGAGCTTCTCCAGTTCTTCTTGAATTCTTATTCCTTCAAAATACGCCATTAACGATTAATTACAAACCAAAGTGCACATACATTTTTAAAAACACCGAGTAGATAAGATAAATTGGTTTAAAGTTAATCAATCTGAACGATTCAAATACTTGGAATTGAAATGTTAGCTTTAGGATTTTTCACAAATTTGGATGTCAAAAACATCGATTTTTAGAATAAATAAAAAGCAGATCATAATACTTAGTATTTTATTATTTGTGATGAATCAATTTGACTTTCTTTACACTTATTCAAGCCTGCAGTTCATAACTTAACATATTACGGGACATAATTATAATTTTGGACACATGATAATTAATATTTCAGGAATCCAAGCTGTAAATGCAGAATATCCAAAAAAATACAAGGTCGCTTACTTTCTTTGTATATGGTGTTTGGTGACATCTGAAAGCACATAAATCTCAAGGTATTAAAATACTAGTCATAGCTAAGCATAATATATATGGAACTATAATGATGTGCATACAACAATTGGTGTGTGGCAATGACTTAATCGATAGCTCAATTCGACACACATATTGAACGTAAAACAGTGTATGATAATCTACTTAGCAATCTTACACTGTGATTTCTGACTGAACAATGCAGCGAAAAATGGGCAATGTCAGATTTACAAGTCACTTAGTCAAGTATTTTGGCATGGCTTCACCAAACCATCCAGCCTGGTAAAGTGAATGTCATGATGTATGTGTGAATCCAGTTTGTTGAGATCTGCTAGTTCCGAGCTAACGCACCTAGCAGTTTGATGCTGACACCTGACATCATGTCGCTTGCAATTATAGTCCCATAACATTGTCATTTTCTAATCACTATACACTGCAGAAGCTTCACTGCTGCATGCCTTTACAAGCCAACTAAGCATTGCTTTAAACAGCATAATGCATCGATCGACAATCTAAAGTAAGTCAAAAAATTAAGAAAGTAATAAATAAATAAAGCAAGTTAAACTAGACTGTTAACGCAATAAAATCTGAAGTATACTAAATTAACACTCAAAAATTAAAGAGAGATTAAATCAAATAAATTCGTGATAAAATAATTATATATATGCATACAGAAAAAAACACACAAAGACAAACACACTGAAAAAGAACAGGTCTACCAATTTCAATAAAAACATTTTAAGCCATTATTTTTATTGCAACATTGGTATTGTTAATTTTCACTCCAAATCAATCCCTTGTTAGTCATCAAAAATGTAAATAAAACGATGGTTATCATGATAGCACACAGAGCAAAACAGTAGTTGCAAGAGATGAAGTTAGTTGGTTAGACGGTGTCGACACCAGCTACATGCATGAAACATGCGAAGATATGCTTTGGTAACCTGGCGCTTCTTCTCCAATTCTTCCTTCAGCAGCCGCAAGCGCTCAGCCTCTTCAGCTTCATGCCGCCTCTGTCGTTCAAGTTCTTCGGCTTGTTCCTGACGTCTTCTACGTTCTTCGCGCTCGATCTCAAGAAGTCTCTGACGTTCTCGCTCCTCCTCTTCCTCTATGAGTCTAATTCGTTCGCGCTCCTCTTCCTCTAACCGTTTTAGACGCTTGCGTTCATCTTCCTCCTCTTTTTGGCGTCGTCTACGTTCTTTCTCCGCTTCCTCTTCAGCTAAACGTCTCAAGCGTTCCCTCTCCTCTTCTTCGGCCTGATGCCTTAAACGCCGTCTTTCTTCTTCCTCTAAAGCTAAACGCCTTAAACGCTCTCTCTCCTCTTCTTCAGCGATACGCCTTAAACGCTGCTTTTCTTTTTCTGCTTCTTCTTCTGCCAGTCGCATTAAGCGCCCCCTTTCCTCTTCTTCAGCCAGACGTTTCAAGCGATCCCTTTCTTTTTTCTCTTCGAGTCTCCTCAGTCTCTCTTCTTCTTCTTGAAGTCGCATGCGCAGTTCCATCTCCTCAGCTTCGATTCGCTTCAGCCGCTTCCTTTCCTCCACTTCCGCCTCGAGCCTTCGCCGACGCTCCAGTTCCTCCGCCTCCAACCGCATGCGTCTCTCCTCCTCCTTCAACCTCTCCAGCTCCAACTTCTCCTGCAACAGCCTCCTCCGCTCCAACTCTTCCGCTTCCAGACGCCTCCGACGCTCTCTTTCGAGCTCCTCTTCGAGAATACGATGTCGCTCTCTTTCCTCTTCTTCCTCCCTCAGCAGCTGCAGACGTAGGCGCTCTGCCTCGAGGAGCCTCTTGCGCTCGAGCTCCTCCTGCGCGGCCTTGACCCTTCGCTGCTCCTCCACACGCCTCAGACTTACCAGTTCTTCCGCCTCGCGGCGGCGGCGCTCCAGGTCTGCGGCCAGGCGACGCCTCTGCTCCTCCTCTTCCAGCTTCCTTCGCCTTGCCTCTTCCTCTTCCAGCTTCCTACGCCTTGCTTCTTCAGCTTCGAGCTGTCGTCGTCTTGCCTCTTCCTCCTCCAGCTTCCTTCGCCTTGCCTCTTCAGCTTCGAGCTGTCGTCGTCTTGACTCATCCTCCAACTGTTTTCGCCTTGCTGCTTCCTCTTCCAATAGTCGACGTTTAGCGTCCTCTTCTGCTTTGCGATTCCTGTGGCAACAAAATACAGGCAGTTGTCTAACGTTTTGTACGATTTTCAAAAAGGCTAATACACAAAATGATATCGTGTACCTTCACCGTACCTTAAATGCATGTCAATATAAATAAACGGTTTGGCTTCTTTCAAATCATACAAAAATTAAGTGATCAATTAAATGCAAGCTTTTTTAGATAAATGTGCCTGAGCACAGAGCAGCTTTGTAAAGTAACCACTATTTGTTCACTTTGATCCCGCATAATAGTTCAATTATAGATGCCTATTACGCTAAGCGTAGCTACTGAATATATGCAATTTTTACTCGTACCAATGCGCACACTGCGATTTAGTTGAAACCACATCAGCATAAGAAAAACGACACTATTGTACATCCGAATATCAATAATTTCTGTGCTCTTTAGTCTCGTTGCAAAATACAGCCGTAGGCTACTGATACATTGATAAATACTCAGTTCGAACCATTTAGACAGCAATAATTTTGAGACAACATTGAAGGGCCCTGTGGAATAAGGGTCCCAGTCGACTTATTCCGTGATTTATTTTACTTCAAATTGAAATACGGATTAGCAGTTTAATATCGTCTGAGAACGGGCACCACGGTAGAACTTTCATTCTCCGTCATTGCTAATTATTATCGATTTTCTCAAAACGCCTCAATCGTACTCGTCCCCTTATTCCACAGGGCCCTTCTCCAGTAAGTTGTAGAATTTGTACATACAACGTAGTATAGATAGTTAATGAAAGCTTACCTAAGATGTTCTGCCAATCGTAATCGCTCAAGCTCTTCATCTGAAAAATTAGCATTACATTCTTGAACACCGATTCAACAATAAAATATATGCTGCAGTGGTAAGACCATCCAAATAATTTTTGTGACTATAGTATTGTTTTAAATACATGGAAAAATTTACTGACCTAGACGCTCCCTAGCGCACAGCTGCGTTTTCAAATTATCAGCTTAGACTTACGGTACGGAAGACATCCATGACAATATTAATTTTGCAACATAATCATAATTTGCCTTGACATAATGCCGGTCATCATAGAAGTTACAACAATGATAATAGATCAAATAGATGAATGGTAATAAACACTGTAAAGAACAGTATGTCTATTTTGCTAACCTAGATCTTCTGTGTCCGTTGTACTGGAAGGTGTCGCATATCGGTTGGCTGCTATTGCATCGAGGACGAAGACCTCTGGTAGAGAAACCTGTGAAACATAGACTAGTTGTTGCATTACTACTATCTCTACTTGGAATGACCCAATGAAGATCAGAAAAATACATCATAAGAAGCTACAAATCAAAAATATACTAAGAGCAAGACAGAAACTACTACAAATGCCGATTTTAAAACCCAATTGCGTTTTCTGTTAAAATTCCTGTAACATAATTTAAACATAGACACGCATACTATTATTAATTACTATTATATATTGCATAGGCTTATATATAATATGAAATGCACAGCTATTATTCCTACCACTGGTGGCATAAAATGTTTTGCTCGAAGTTCGCTCTCTTGTTTGTGTTTGATCTGAAAGAAAGAATACACAAGAATCATTCAGATGTTGCAATGCCGATTATTGACAGAAAATCGTAAATGGGTAATTTCGCTCACATTCTTGAACTAAAGAAACATTTCCTGAATAAAAGTTTTAACCTTAGGCTCGCTACTCGCTATAGGCCTGTACGCACGCTCTCTTTAAGAAAATTGTTGGTCCAATAGAGCAGAGTGCATTGACAGAAATGCGCCATGACTATAACATAATACTTGTGACGATAGATGCATCAAACTTTATTTGTGTGACACCTCAGACAGCGTGCGTAAGGTGTGCATCAGCAAAAGGCGATTTTTAGCGATCTATCAAAGATCCCCCAAGTTATCGCTCTTCAAACTCCCTGCAAGCCAGGGAACAAAAATTGGCTTGCAGCCCAGAGCTCCCCGGGCGAGTCATAAAAGATGGCTAAAGAAGGGGATGCGGTTCTTTGCTTGGCCCCGAGGCACTGAACCAGACTGTTATAGTCTTTGTTACCACACACGCTAAAAGCTCCTCAGAACCATCACCATCACGCTTTAAAGGCGCTAACAAAAATTAAATTAATTCAGTGCAACTCAATTTTTAAATACTGAATTCTGGTCAAAGCTTTGAAGGCCAGGTTACGAGTGATGATCGCTCTCAATTCATTCAATTAACGTTGGAAGACCATCTGAACGATTCGGAAAGTGTTTGACAACAATTACTGTCAAATACAAAACTCAAGCCCTCAGTGCCCGGAGGCTCGAGTTTTGTATTTGGCTTAAGAGAAGCGCGCAGTGTGAATCACAGACCATAGTAAAACAGCGACCAATGCATCGAAGAAAGACAAAGTTTCGCGGCACAACGTCGAAGCCGAGTTGCAGACTGATCTGTTCGCGAAGTGTGTAGAGCAGGGCGTCGGAACGAACCCTGTCGACCAATTTAAACCAACTTGTAATCAGTCTTCAAGGGTTACAAGAATAAGTGTAATCTGAACGTGGTTATGTTGATAGATCGTCTATTATTCAGCAAAATACGATAACCTGTACTTAAATTAATATGCCATTTGGCAATGATGAAATGAATAAAATATTTTAAATCTATCTTCTTCTTTTTTAAACACTGCCAACTAAAAAAAATCTGCGTGTATGAGTCGAAAGTCGACACACAGGCCAGCAGTGATGGAACGATGTACTGGTGCATCTAGACATTGAAAGTTGAGACACCGGACCTCAAGAAACCAACCGATCACTATAATCCCCAATTAATCCCACTAAAAAACGTATTTAATTTTATTCGAATCCATTTATGGCCATCACTAGTAGGCTCATATGATAGAAAATTATTACTGCGCGTCCATGCCTAAATATAATGCATGCCATTATAATACAACCATTGAGAGTCATTGAAATACCGCGGTACATTGCATAAGATAGGAAGTGCAATTGCCGTGGTACTATGTTTGCTGCGTTACCTAATGAACCCGGCGGATATCGTGTCGCCGATGATCTGGTTGACAGCGCTGTGAAGGTGTTCGCGCCATAAGTCCGGCGGCATTGTGTAGACGTGCAACTCCACCAGCTGCAACCACGACAGGGTGATTAATTAGGCGATGTTAACGTAACATGGACAACTGGACAATGGACACGGCACTGTCTTACTTCGATATGACAATAACACAGGCGCTAATACAAGGGTGACTTTTAACCAATTTGTGGAGTTATACAACCAAAATGTGGATCAATGTTATAAATCACAAATTTACGTATATACGAACCGTTGAGTTACAAATCTGGAAATGTAGAGTAATAAAAATAAGGTCGGAGTCTCAGACGGACACGCACTGCTAAGAATGGCCCCAGAGAAAGGATCATTTTTTGTCCAAAATAAGGAAATATACTAAATAAAATTAGGGTCTGCAATAACTAACATTATTACAAATAAAGTGAACTACATATCAAGAATATAAAATGGTCCTTATAGTTGCGAGGCATAGCAGTGTAATGACTAATGAGCACAAGCATTAATGATTAGGTCAAATTAAGAATCATATGTAACATTCTATTTCACGTGATTTAAGCATGATTTCCTCCTTTATTCAAATTGGATACAATGTCGTTAATTTATCAAACTTATGTCTAAACACGAAATAGCTTTAAACATATATGCATTATTGTTTAAAATCTACAGCGCATAGAATCTCAACAAATTTATATTAAATGACCTATTACGCCTAGGCCTACTAGTCAAATTCTGTACAACTATAGTAACTAAGTCATTGAAAAAATATATATATTTAAATTCAGCTTATTTCGTAATGAATCGAATGCATCTTAGTGTGATTGAAAACTAGCTGGAGACATGCCGTCACTAGGACACAAAGACAAGCTCAGTCAAGGAGCGCAGACAACACTGGCTTGAAGAGCGCTGTCACTGTTAATAGGATTTGTTGGTGAACCATGCCAAACAGACGCGCATCAGCATTAAATAGTCCATGGACTTCTAATTGAATAGCGTATACAAAGTGGTTATGATACACAAGAAATTGACCAATTCCAAAAAAGTTTATAAGTCTGATTTTGTACACAAAACTCATGCAAAACGCCACATTTATATTTTGCAGAATATGTCGCAGCTGATAAGAGAGAGACCGGTCTTGAGGCTTACCATATCGTATTTTATTATATATCTTATATTTTTTTCATTATTGAGCACATTTGCATAAAACAGTTCACAAAAGACAAAATGCACATATTGATAAAGACCTCATAATTATTTGCGGTTCAATGACAGATAATAATTCTCACAAAATTAATCATTCGTCACGCATACATATATTAATTATTATGCTAAGTCCTAATGCAGAGGCAAGCGTAATAGCATGCTTAGGCTTGCAGCGCTCGCCGCCATTTTGGTATTGTACCGGATGTGTCATCACCTGAAACCCAAGGATTAGCGTGTATGACATAGCCTCAGTTGCTCACTTTCTAAAGGCATGTTGATTACAATATTGTGAACACAACAATGGGTCATTTTAAGTCCACGATTGAGTTGGAGATGAGTCAACGTCTTACAAGTTAGATTCACATACATATTCACATTCTGAAAAATATTATAATGTCAAAACAGACGTTTCATTTTCATTTTTGTTTTTCTTTTCATTTTTTCTTTTTTTTCATTTCGTTTTCATTTCATGTTTTTTTCACAGACATTTTCATTTTTGCTGTTGTCTGCGTGTACAACAGCATAAATGTGAATATGAATGTTAATCTAACTTGTCAAACGCTAGCTCAACTCTAACTCAATCGTAACATCGTGGACTTGAAATGACCCATTGTAGCCTTCACCTAGGCTACATTCATCTAGTTATCGTAGACAATAATAACTAATTATTGGACACGCGTGCTCGCATTCAGACCAACTCAATGCAGCTGAATAGGTCTATCGTATAATAAACTAATTTAGTTTTTTGAATACGGTAGACTACGTAGGGCATACCCTAGGCTACATGATAATCTACTGTATATTACCGTGTAGGTGATAATATAGCCACAACATTCATGCATGCCTGTATTGGCCTACATGTAAGTGTATAGGCAGCAGAAGAATATTATGGACGAACTACATCAAAATGTATGCAATTATTGAATATGAGAGCTCTTTTTCTCGATAGCCAATGATAGGCTAAAAAATCATAAAGTTCTCGCATGACAATATCATGTTCTAAAGTCGGCTTTGCGTAGATCGCCGAAGATTTGTTCTTCTACACAAGGATCCGTGCAAATAATTACATTTGAAACGCCTACCAACCATATCGGAACCCTGCCGGTCCAAACGTCCCAACGGCACCGGCAGAAGTGATGCATTTCGACGCGCCATTGCCGGAGTCTGATCGTAGTAGGAGATTTCAATGACGACAGAGCGTCGTCACACACTAGCTAGGATGGGCATTGGGCATAACTTGTACAATGTTGTACAATAGGCCATTCAGCTAAATTAAGTATGCTTAAAACAGCAATCGACCATCAAATCGTTGATGATGAATAGTCAAATAAAAAACGACACGTTGCTTAGTACGCGGGTATCTGTGGCTACCTAGGAGGATTAATAGATGGCTACAACTATTTTTGCATTTAATAACGAAGTAAGGACTATTTGTTTAATTTGCTGAGCTAGCGATAATTGCAACTGCAATTTAAATGCAGACGTTTGATTCCGCACAGGTATACGGTGTAACAATGCCTACTCGGGATTTCTTATTACTATTGTAGATGTCCGCTCGATTCAATTTGAAACTAAATTTTGATTGGTCTAGACTTAGGTCTGTTAGCCTTACTCGTATAGCGACGAAGTAAAGCCGGGCAGTGTTTGCACTGAGGTTTGACAGTACACCGCGCAGTGCATGTGTGAAAGCAGCGGCTTACAGCACCGCGGACCTAGTCAACCGGAACGAATGACTGACGGTCACCAAGCAACCAGCGGTTATTGCGCTCCGACACCTTCCATCTTAATTCTCTCGGACTCCTGCTGGCATTCCTATATAGATTAGCATAATTTTAAGCCCCAGCTGTTTAACTTAGTTAGGCTCGGTCGAACTAGGCCCGCAATACTATTGGAGCCTTGTTCGACTTTAATTCGTGTCGGTATAGAAGCCAATTTGGCTATTGTGCCTAAGTAGGCTACATGTAATTAGGACATTGTATACTGCCACTCGTTATACTAAACTTGTTAGGGCCTCTCCGGGTTTTGTCACAGATTTGATCAAAGTTGCACACATTCACTGAATTTTCTTTAGAAACAATATCATGGCTTATCACAGCTATGTATCTTTACTTTTAACTTGCAGACTAGTGCATGCGAAGTTAAGCAAGTCCTTTGTCAAGTATACGTGTGTTGTTGAAGAAGAAGCAGATTGATGTTGCCATTCTGCCGTGCTCATGAATAACGTTCAGTCGGTTAGTATTATGTCGGTGAGGCTATCGGCCAGTTTTTCCAACACGGATTAAATGGTAATTCAGGATTTAGCCCATGCTAAATGGTTGGTTAAATCCTGAACCACCATTAAATCCATGTTGGAAAAACCAGCCCTAAGTGTGTCGAAGTTGCTGTGTACCGACGACACATTTGTTGCTTCTGGGGTAAAACTCAACGGAACTCATCACTTTTCCCTGTCTCGGCACTGTCGCCAGTCATGCAAGAAGTATCTTATTAAATCATATCCCATATTGTTTATATGAAATCAAAGTTTTTGGTTTTTCAAATTCCTTAATGAATTTCGACAAAATGAGTAGGGCGTTTTTGGAAACAATATAACGAATTTTATTGAACATGTACATGTGGTTGGCTTTATAGAAACGTTAATGCTTTGAAAATCGGTTACCATTTGACCGAGTTAAAATCAATTCTTTGCTGTCGTGAATTTTTTACACAGTGTATCAAGCGTACAATGTATGCATACGTTGTATTGCTTGGGCTACATTACAAGCAAAGTAGGCATGTATGATAAACTGTAGCCTGTTTTCAGTGGCGTCGTGTGGATGGACTCAAAGGTCGGACCAGCTAGCGCCTGCTAGGCCAAGGACAGTGGTGTTGCGTGGGTGGATCCCACGAAAAAACCAGGCCAAGGGCAGTCTATGGGGTTGCATGGGTGAGTCCAATTGACCCAAAGGTCCGGCTGTAGGACAAGTGCAGCTGGCGTTGCCTGACCCGTACATGTATGCCCGTCATGGAAACTTTTCTCTCCGTCCAAATTTCGCGATCGGAAGAGGGGGGGAGGATGCTGATCGCTGATAGAGACGTCGCACGATTTTCCACTGACGCCTATAGAACTGTGGCAATTGTAGATTGCAAACAAAAAATTAGATTGCACAGAGATCAGAGAATGAATCCTGCATGATATAACCCTAACCCAGCCATAAGCTAGTCCTAAACTAACCGTAAACTAACCCTAAGCTAACCCTAAAATAAACCTAAACTATATATAGCCCTATATATAGATAAGCAAACCCTGAGCTAACTAGCACTCAACTATAAAAGAATTACATTGTCTACTAGTCCAGACCTAGGTAGAATGTTTCTACATGTATGCTTTGCCGTTGTTCTATGATCAAACATTGAGTGTAATAATTCACAATTTGACCGCACTAATTTGGACTAATTCACAATTTGATCCAACTAATTTGGACTAATTCACAATTTGACCCAACTAATTTGGACTAATTCACAATTTGGCTGAACTAATTTGGACTAATTCACAATTTGACCGCACTAGACGCAATTTTTTCAAATCTCAGGCAGACTTCAATTACACCTAGGGGGGAGGGGGTCAAAACGATGGGTTTTCCCAAAATTTGCTCTACCACATCAGCCTATACATGTACATGTAAATCGAAAGGTCGGCCAGTGCAACTTCAAGGTCGGGCCACCATACATGTAGTCAGAAATTAGCGATGTTCGAATACGCTACAATTTATAGTTCATAGTGCAGATTACAGTGCAGATAGTGCAGTAGCTTACAACGTAGGCCTAACGGGCTGCAGATAATCCCATGACCTTTCGATCTATTAGACCCACAATAAAATATATAGGGGCCCAACCTGGATTCACAATCTATAATAGGCCGTTTGCGTATTTCTGTCACTTTTATTCGTTTGTACTACCCTACTTCAGGTACCTTAAATCTTTACATGTCATCGATGCTCAAATTCTCAAATTTTATTCACAATTCTGAACTCAATGCATCAGTCTCCCTAAAGATAATCTGACTGGACACCCTTTCAAAGGACATTTTTCTCCAATATCATCTCTAATTAAAGGCAGAGTATAGCGTGTTCAATGTCGGATTCTCTGTCATGTTCCCTACAGGGACGCCGGAAAGTTTGTTGAGTGGAGGGGGCGAAGTCAGGGAAGGAAGCTGTATAATTCAGTGTTCCTCTCTAGACTAAACTCACGAGCGGGGGGGGGGAGGGGGGGGTACTGACAGCAACTTTTCTTCTGTGGGGGAAAAATCAAGGGGGAGGGGAAACATACGTCTG
>JAQIWG010002349.1:0-20657 GCA_034695025.1 Chamaedrilus cognettii | reverse complement strand
GTCCCGTTTACCCCCCCCCCCCCCCCCCCCCCCGTAGTGTTGCCTCTGAAAACATCTGTATCGTCTTCTAAATTTACCTTTCACATCAGACCCGTACGCTAGATTTAAAGAATCAATTTTGTCATATTTTCATAGTGTTAGCATATTAATTAATTAAGACTCAAACACACAAATAAATGAAACGAAATCAAACAATAAACAGAGTGGCTGGCTCTTCAATATTTATGCCACAGAGAAATTCAATATATTATATCGATTTTAACTCGTTCGCATACGTAAATCAGAGCACTTGATGCAGAGCACAACAGTGTTACATGTATAGAGAGAACAGTCACTGCAATACCATTTTCCATGGCAGACGTACGTATCTTCAAGCAACAATCCTACATAAACGCATTATCGATTAATTTGTAATTACCAGTCTTAACTTCAAATACAAGACAGGTAGTATTGTGAGAACCCAAATGTACCTTAAAAAACATTCGTAACAGAAAGGATTTGCGGCTCAACAATATCTATATAGAGGCCTAACCAACACACACGTCAATGAACTAAATTTTGCATTTATGGCACACATCATAAACCAGTGAAGTTTCAGGCTACCTCATTCAACAATTTGACAACATATGCCTTTCCTGAAGCCTTCGCGAGACATGGGGGAGGGATTAAACTAAAAAATAGATTTTGCATAGGATCAGCTGATTAGATATGTAAGCTTAAAGTTTAGTACATTACCATTCCAACAACACAGACTGCTAATTTCTAGAGTATCAATTCATTCGAAATTAGCAGTTCATGCCAGACCACCGCTATGTCTCTAAATAGACGTAGAGTCAGACTAAAGAGACAAAACAAAACACATATACGTGTAGACTTAACGGACAAAACAACACATAGCCACATAACAGCAGTTAGCAGATCTCTACATCTAAGTCCAACACAAACTACACACAAATAAGCACGCTATAGTCTCATGAGCCTCATTGCTGTTAGTTTACGGGGAGCATTCCCTTATGCGCCTTTTGCCGCGCCGCTATTTTAGAAGCAACGGACGACTGTTTTTGCTGCTTGGCAGTTTTAATCCCCTCCTCAACATGCTTCACCACTGCGGCCAACACACCGGAAGCGCCTTCCAAACTCTCGACCTTATTCAAGCTCGCCGTAGCCGCGCGACACAACAAGATAAATTTAGCCGGATTTTTCCTAGCGGGCGCAATGACGCGCGCTTGCAGCGAGGCAAGGAGCTCCTCCTCGGCCTGTACCATCTCTTGTTCCTCTGTACGCGCCACCACATCCGCCTCCGACGCTTCGTCATCATTCCGCGACGTCGCTTCCCCGTCCTCCAACCACCCGGGCTTCGGCTCTCGGCCCCAAGCGACGACGTACATCGTGAGTCGCTTCTGGTGATCGTCGAACCGTGCTGCGCTGTTCTCATGCAGACTCAGCACGGACTGCGCGTATGCGACATGCTCGCACTGCTTCTCCGCGCCTGCGCCCGCCGCACATGTGCACACCGACACCGCAGTGTTGACGGTGTACGACAGACCGTCCCCGGCGCCTGAAGCGACGACAAAGACGTCGTCGGAGAGCTGACAGATCTCCTGGCCCTCGTACGCGGGGGGGACGGGGGTGGCGGGGGCGCTCCGGCCGTGGGCGAAGTCGACGAGGCGGCGCTTGTAGTAGTCGCAGAACTGGTCGGTCATAAAGT
This sequence comes from Chamaedrilus cognettii, assembly GCA_034695025.1. NCBI lineage: Eukaryota > Metazoa > Annelida > Clitellata > Enchytraeida > Enchytraeidae > Chamaedrilus > Chamaedrilus cognettii. Next base: position 18,949 of record JAQIWG010002349.1, on the reverse strand, counting down.
GGACAATCTGTGTGATGTTGAACGTTCGGAGTCGCTTGCACACCTGTTGCAAAAATTGGGAGCTAAACGTAAAGAATATGGTGTATTACACTTAAAGGTTGAAATTTTTTATCATTGTGAAGCGAATGAAGACGAGATTATTACAATTTCAGCGCAAACCGGTCATATTTATTTTTATAAAATTCGCTAAAATAACAAAATTTAATACGGGTGCGCAAAAATACAAACTATGCAAGCGATTAAAGAAAGGGCAATCGACTAAAAAGCTATTGAAAAAGGAATCAAAGAGACACATTTTCAGCTCTTTCTTAATTAAACAACAATATGAATTGACAGTAAAAGGTAACATTAAAAATTACATGATAGAATTGCTCAGGACCTTAGTAAATTTTTCATTCTTCTATAATCAAAATTGCATAAAAAATCAATCATACAAAAAATTATAAAAATGTTTATAACATTTATTGCAGATTGTTCATAGAATACAATCAGGTAAGGCAATCGGAATCTTCTTCACAAAGGGAGTCACGGACAGCAAAACGCGTCACCTTGTCTTTCAAAGCTCTCATTGAGGCTTCTGTGTAGCTGTTGGTTTGATTGCCGCCCGGCAGCGAGGCATGCCTGTAGGCTGAGCACCACATTGTCCTCTTTGTCTCAAACAGATCACTGACGTGGTAGCGGAAACTGTTGTACTTGTACATCAGCGGCGAATGCTGAAACCTCTGATATCTGCAACAAATCAGAGCGCGCCACTTCCTTCAGTGATCGAACGGCTTCGCCATTAAACATTCAATATTGATCAATCATCATTTGATAAAAGCATCACAACATCAACTAAAAAATTTCTATTTTTTTATCAAAGAAAAAAATTCGAACCAAAGGTAGGATCCAGGATAAAAGTTTAAATAATCGAAAAAAAATCATAACCCACACCAATTATTGTATCAATCGCATGCAATTTGAAAAAAAATTAATACAATCAAACGGTTTAGAGTTCAAGGACACAAGAAATAGTTCTGTATCTACGTTACCTTACAATGCAATTTTCAATGATTGCACATTTGTAATTGACCTAGATAAAGCCAACCAAGGTTAATTGTTAGAAGTAGAAGTGAATCTTACTCGTGAAACAGATCTGGCTCGGAAGGAGCATACATCAATCTCTTGAACAGCTCAAACAGACTCGGCCGGTCCTCCTCTGAAATGCAGTGCGTGTCCAGCAGCAGCCACTGCCACAGTGCCTGCAGCACTTGCAGCTGACACAAGACTTGTCTGCAGCTGTTCAGCAGAAACGTCAAAACGCGTAGGTAGTATGTATGCAAATAAACTGATCAAATTTAGCAAGCCGTATTGTTTGTTATTACAAAGCAATTACCGTTAGATTTTTCTTCATGGTAATGAATCAATCGATTATTATTGTCAAGAACTTGGGTACGAAGTCTGAGAATAAACACAAATTATAAAGCCTGGGAAATCTATTGACATTGCAAAATTAACTTCATTTCAAAACATGACAGAACTTGAACTGCCGGTGGCCAGCATGCAAAGTACAACTACAATAATAAGCTATGTCAATAAAATAATGAAATTTTGTAACTGCCAATATCTGTTGGTCAGATCTGGGTCAAATTTATCACATTTTCTGCGATCTGATTGGATTAAAATCAAACTTCGTTCTGTGAGCACGATCTTAACAGAATACTAGGCGCGAACTAGCTGATGGCCACAAGACGCTTACAGCGGCCAGACAAGAAGCTTACAGTGACCACACAAGAAGCTTACAGTGACCACACAAGAAGCTTACAGTGATCACACAAGAAGCTTACAGCGGCCAGACGTTGAGGAGCGCCCTATGTTCGTTGGCACTGTCCTGCATGAGGACGAGCAGAGGTCCTGCGTCACGGCCTCGGTGGAAGAACGAGTTTGTCGGCAGGACAGCCTTCATCAGTGCAAACATGCGCGTCAGCGCGTCACTCGTCTCTGACGGAGTGATGCCGACTGCCAGCGGCACGGCTGCAGCGACACTATTATATTAACTACAATTTAATAAAATACAGGCTGATACGCAAAATAGTGCCATCTGCGCATCAAGGATGCGTCTACAATCTGCTTTACACTTGGCTAGGACGCTCTCAAATTCAAATAATATTCTAGGCAAACAGATTGGAATTAGTGGCTATCAGTGTCTGCATTGCAGCGATGTCAAGAGTATGACTTCACACACAATGCAGTCCTAAGTTTATACTAGAACAGTACTGTTTGTGCGCAAATGATAAATACATGCATTTTTTCAAGGTTTCAAATTCTACTGCATATTAAGACATGAGTTTTATTCGAACACGTTTCAAAAACTGAAGCGTCAATGTATCAAGATAACATTAGCTTGCTAAATTTTCACAGTGATTTATTTGCAATGACTGTTATAAATAAACTTCTACAGAACATTATTAAAGCAACAGCTTGTACCTCACTTAGCAGAATACTAAGTGTACAATATACATCACACAAAGCACATTACACAACTGTTACACAAAGTCCCCCTCCTTCTTTAAAACCACTTTCTGTAGGCCTATGTCTGACCTGTAGTCTGCTGGACTTCTTCCACGCCTACGATTCAAGCAAACAATGCCTCTTCCATCTCCGTTTGCATAACAGATGTTTGATGCGTTACAAATGCACTTCTACATAAATGCATGCATACATACATGTCAGAAGCGTATACTACCCCCGGCCGTGCTGTGTGTCATCAGCAGGAACACCCGGTAGCCCTTCCTGTCGAGGTCTCCGAAGCAGTAGACAAACATAAGCTCCCCCGCCTCCTGCACGTGCTGGTGCACCCTCTTCATGAGTGGCGTGCAGACCGCGACGACGTGCTTTGTGTCCACCACCTCATGCAGCACACACACCTCGCCCAGCTCCACGTTGATGCTCGCTATCACTTCCGCCAGTCGCTCGTCGCGGCTCACCACCGCGCGCTTCCGCCGCTTGGATTTAGGCATCGTGCCGCCGCAGTTCTGCTGATCGGAAAACTCCATCAGCGCAGCGTCGCTCACGGCGGTGGGACACTGCCGCTTGAAGAGCCGCCGGAAGATGTAGTGGCAGTGCTGGTAGTCGGGGTAGATCGACCGGTCGTCGAGTACGTTCTCCAGCTTCTCTCCGTCCTTGAGGCTGTCCTCGAGCTCGAGGCGGAGGCACTCCATCGCCGTCGCGATGTTGTGCCCGTGCCGGTAGAGATTCGCCAGCTTCTCGTTGGTTCCCGGTCGGACGACGTGCCGCCGGAGAATGTCAGCAGAGACTAGTGGGTGGTTGTGGTTCCAGAGCAGCGTCACCTTGCAGCGTCCGTTGACGTCGACAATCCGCCGCCGGTTGACCCCCGGGCACGACAGGATCTTCGCCGTCAGCTTCGATGGGCACGCCGTGTGCTTGCCGGCGCGCTTGCGGAAGCTGACAATGCTCAGTTTGCCGCGGCGCACATTGTGGTGGCAGTTGTGGACGCGGTAGAAGTCGAGCCGCGTCCCGTTGACCTTCCCTGTGTGAACGATCGTGAACTGAGCCTTGGTCTTCAGCTCCAGCGCGCTCAGCCACTCCTCAAACTCGAGACGGGTGTTGAGGTTGACGGTGAAGACGTAGCGCTCCTCCGCAATGGAGACGAGCTTGTACCTATAGGCTTTGTTGATGGGAAGTATCTACACAACCATACATAATCTATTTCTTATCATTAGTTGCAAATCGCAACCACATCAGATATGGCGTAGTAGGCCTACTGGAATTTTCAACGTAGTTATCATAATTCAGCATACTAACACACTATTAGTTTCTATTTACGTAATTTAATGCAACATCTCGAGATCAAAAATTCATGCAAATTGTCGTGTGTCATTTGAGAAAATTCAATGCATTTGTAGTACACACAACTATTGAGCACAATTGCATACATCTAGAATATAACTGCAAGAACTTTTTGTTAGTTCAGTTTAAGAAACAACAGTACATTCAAGTAGTACCTTACATATTAATTTTTAAACTTGCCAAAGTAAGTCTAAAGGTCAAAATATGCAGATATTTTGCAAAGTTGCAGATATTAACCATACAAAAATGATTTGTCTCAATCGCACCTAATAATCAAAACCAAAAAGCTGAAATCCCAACGATGTAGACACCGAAATTAAGTCGGAACCAAAATTCTACTGTTGCATCAAATTGTTTCTTAACCTTTTTGAGATTTTCATGCTTGTTTATATTTTGCTCAGATTCCAGTGTTTCCTGCAGCCTTGTCTTGCTTGGGTGGCCTGCCGACTGTAACACAGGCACAATAAGGTATTGTCTACATGGTGAAACTTATCACCCTATGACCCTCATGTGGGTATCTCTATGGTACCCCATATTGGCTCAATTTTCCAATACAATATTTTATATTAATTTGCAGCTGACACCATATTAGAATCTCAGAATGTTGCAGTTCTGACCTACGCTTGAATTATTTATTGGAAGAGTTATTTGAACATTAATCTTAAAACTAGTCGCAATTCATATTGAAATAAATGCGAAGGTTGCAGTGGCTGATAAATTTACAATACAAAATGGCAAGAAAACAGGCCATATCATAAAAAGTCAAATATCATAGAACATAAAAAATTTTTTAGTCAAATTTGAGCAACAGTAACGCAAAAAAGTATATCTTACCAGCTAACCAAATAGTGTAAAAAAAAAAATTATTGCAGAAAAACTCAGGAAAATAACGCTTATACAAAGCACTACGCATAATTTAATCACACAAAAAACTCAAAAATAGTCAACTCATACCTTTTTCACATATTCGCGCTTCTTAAAATTCAGTGATTCCACACACTGTTGCGAATCGGCCTCATCGGACTGACCTAGCGACTGAACCAAGACATAGCAATGGAGTCAGTCCATGCATGTCTGATATGCATGGCTAAGTTTAGTAGGTGTAATACGACTAAAACAAGGTTTATTGCTAGTTGCACAACTGATGCATTAAACCAATAGCCTACGTTAAGCATTAAGCGTAAAAATCAACCATGGTGGCGTAGCCCTACGCGGTTTTCGAAGGCTAAGCAATTGCACTACTCCTGCTGTAGCAGAAGCGGGTCTAATTCTATGCGTTTTTTATTCGAGCTAAAGATAACTCTGCTGATGTGGACCAGGCAGTACTCCGTCACACAATGCATCCAAACGTGTCATCAACTGAACCTTAATGAAATAAGCTCAGACCAATGTTTCAAAAGTTTCAATGTCTCAGCATTTTACTCTCAATATGACTCTCTCTCTCTAGTGTGCTGCCGCGTGGCAGGTCCCTGGTATCAAACTTTTCTACTCCGACCTTTCCTCTGCCCTTCTCTTCGGCACTCCATACGTTTCCTTCCCAATCAAATCATCTATCTATCATTCCAATACGACAATGCCAATATAATATATGTTATTAAAGACCAGTTACCAAATGAATCATCTTTGACAAAGCCCGCATCTTGCAAAAAGTTATATATTTCGATAGATTGAAAAAAATTTCAATTCTTTAATATTTAATACAAAATTAATCAATATCAATAATAACTATTATAACTATAGAATTCTATATAACTAAAATATACTGAGTTAGACGCGGTACCTCAAAGCTCTTTTGAATTGCGGCGCGCTGCAGCACTTTCTCTTTCAACTTCTGACGCAAGTCTTGTGACATTGAGGTACATTGTCTCGGAGGCGACTGATGCTTCGAATCTGAGACTGAGGTGTCGGTGAAATGAACATCTTGCGCTTTAACAGCAACATTTAAAGCAGTACTCTAAATATATCCGCATCACAACTTGCTTTGAACAACAAGCATCATCGTTTGTTTAAAACAACGCATCTGTTTGATGCTAGGAAATCACGAAGTAATGCCATTCTATATATCAATTAATCCACAATAATATGTCATGTGCAAATATGCCTGCATTGTAAACATTTGCAAATTTTGCAATGGCGTTAAATTCATACTTAATTGTTTATCACAATCACCATGATTTAATACTAGACCCACTGGATTATTCACAATTTACTCAATTATCACCCAAAATTTACATACATCACGGCAAAAAATGGTCAATGAGGTTAGCAACTATAACAGAGCTAAAAATCTAAGAATCAAAACAACAAGAATAACTAAGCTGAACAATTTCTAGATTCATCTCTTCCAGAACTTACTTTCTTCATCCACACAAGCATCAACTGCCTGCTTTGGCTTTGTTTCATGGCCGTAGTGCGTTGGGTGATACGTCACGTAAAACTTCTTGTTCGTGCCGACGATGGTCATTGCCGCCGGGCACGCGTTGGTCGACCTGCACGCGCCCTGAGACTTGAGCCGCCGCTCAGCGCCACCCTTCGACTGGTAGACGCCCTTACGGTGACACATGTAGCGCCATGATGATGTCGTCGATGTTCGCTTGACGCCAGAGTGCATCACAAAGCGTGCGTCGTCATTCTTCTCTTGCTCAGCTTTCCAGTTCTGAGCTTCTGGAACAGTCATATAATAACAGAAATTTTAATTATATATTTGTGCATATTTTATCCGTACTACGATAAGTGATTAAGTACTAAACGATAAGTAAGTCTGACACGTCAATGCTTGCATTTAAAAACTGATGCAGAAATACATTTTAAGTGCAAGTCCAGAAGCCTATACATATTTCTAATTCTATTCACAATAATTATAGGCATAAAAAACATAAACACCATTCTCAGTGCAAGCTAGTAGCATTCTCAGTTTAAACTTTTAAATTACTAATACGTGTTGCAATATATTTCCCGGCTTGCAAAATTCAACGAGCTTCAAATATCGTGTAACACCTTTTCTATCAGACATCATTATGAATTTGTCAACAGTCTTACTACACTGGAATACTGGTCCATACAATACATAATATAAAACACTCAATAATAAATCAATTTTCATCTTAGTTTCAGATTTGTATATGGTACGAAACAAAATTAAAATAATTAAAAACAGAGCTACACAAGTATTCACCCTTAAACGTATCGAAGGTCTCCTGAATGCAGGACGTAATATCCGCCACATCGTGTTCATCTCGCAAGTGCCTTCGATACCCAGAGAACGTCTTGAACTGAGTCTCCTTGCAGCTATCATGGGGACACTCGCACACCTGCAGGTGCTTGGGCTGTGGACCGTCGGGTTCGTGGGTAGGCTCAACAAAATGCACCAGTCTCTTGTGAAGATAGAGATTGCTGCGAGACTGAAACACTCTCTCACATAAACTGCACGTCGCCGTGAAGCCAGAATCAGACGACATCGTGTGGTCAAGTTCAGTTCATCAGCGAGGTCGCAATCTTACTACAACTAAAAATAAAAACAAGGGCTTAGATCAATCACTCTGTTCTTTAATAACTAGTTTCCCTTCGAAATTCAAATTATGATATAAATATTTAAATATCATACTTAAAGCCGGTAAAGTAATAATAAAATATAACAGGCTTGCAAATTATCATGTCTTGGGACTAGAATAGGCAGTACATTAATATCTTTCTGTTTAAACTGCACGCGCGTGGGGACTAAAGTTATCGGTGAGACGAATAGAGATCAATTCGGTAAAAATTACGCCAAAGGAGTCCATCCTCCTATCTGCTCCGATTAGAGCCGAAAGATGGAAAAATTATAATTTTACAATGAAATTAATCCGTCCATCTTTGCAGTGATGCCACACAAATGCAAACAACAAAACGCTTCACTCACCGTTCGTTATGCAACATTTTGGATTTGTTTAAAACCCAACCTCCACCATTAATAAACAAAAATAAAATTTGCTTATATTCTGGGTATCTGGACAAAAAATATCGTAAATTGCAGTTGAAAAAATATCCCCAGCTCCCATTCGAAAATGTACATTTTTGAAAAATTTCCCTTGATATCTGGGAATTGCGCTAAAAATCAGATTCGTAGTTTACCATAGTTTACCGTCGTTTACCATAGTTTACCATAGTTTACCATAGTTTACCATAGTTTACCATAGTTTACCATAGTTTACCATAGATTACCATAGTTTACCATAGTTTACCATAGTTTACCCATAGTTCATCATCCACCGCCAGTCATCATCCTCCCCCACTCGTGCTGACGGTTCAACAGGGGGAATAGCAGCGCTGCTTATTTCAATCCCCTGAGCTGCTTCAAGTAGTCATCAAGCTTGCCTTTGAAGGCATTGATACTTTCAGCCTGAATAACATGTTCAATTACACGTTCAGGGAGTTTATTCCATTCATCAACAATTCGATTTCCAAAACTAAATTTTTCTGTGTTTAATCTGAATCGCTTCTTTTTAAATGCACACGAATTTCTCCTTGTTTTACATGCACTGCCCTCAACTGCATTCTGCCTTTCGAAGAAAAACTCCTTCAGTCCTTCTAATTTATTGAATATTATGTAGATTTCCAGTAAATCTGCCCTTAACTTTCTCGTTTCCACAGTAGTCAGTCATAATTTCTGTGGTCTCTTCTCATATTTCAACCCCTTAAAACCTTCCACCATCCTCGTAGCACGTTTTTGAATCCTATCAATTAAGTTGATATCTTTTTGCTGATATGGCCGCCAAACTTGCGAACGATAATTCAGATGCGGTCTAACAAGAGATTTATAAAGCTTAATCGGTATAATTCTGCTCTTGCAATTAAAAGTTCTATGAATTAAGCCCAGCACTTGATTTGCTTTCTTCGCCACTTTTGCACATTGTTTATTCATAAATTGTTAAAATATATATAAATCTTGTGATATATGCCTAGCAGTGGTATCACTGTCAACCTTAACCTTAACCCCTAATCCTAACTTTAGCCTAAACCCTAAAACCAACCCTAACGCTAAACCAAACCCTGGACCATAACCCAAAACAAACAGCTGGAGTGGTATCACCGATGCAGCTACGCTAAAGAAGAGTTTTTGTGTTTTTGTTCAGAAATTGTTCTAAAATCACTCTAAACAGCTGAAAATGCTTTAATAATAGAAATCGTTTTAAAAGAAAAGATGATTTACAATCTACTGGAGCCTAAAATACGAAAAATTAGTTCTATTTTTTGCTCGTCATCCTACATTAGTGTTTAACATAGTATAGTAATAATTATACATGTATAGGCTACGTGTGGCTTATAACGCAGCATTGAGATTGCCGAAATTAGGAAATAGACCAGGTGATCTCTCATTGGTTACTGTAGCAAACAATAAACTAAATAATTGATTAACTCCTCGCTGAATCACGCCTCTCACACCCCCACCCCTCATTATGGAATATATCGAATATTAAGCATCGACCTTTGAGCTTGCCTTTATAGTTCACTTGCTAGAGCGTCTTGCTTATGAAGTATGAAACAGATGGTAACTGTTTCGACTTCAGACGCATATTGTATTATCAGGCAAATATTTGTATTTTGCACCTAATTTAGTAAGTCGTGTTTGCAACCCCATAATCATAGATATGTAGATTCTTTGAATGTTTTCAGATTTAAAGGGTAACTTAATCACTCAGTTTTGTTGTAGGGAAATAAAAATCTTTTCCGATCTATCGTTGAATAAAATTTGTTGTATTTTTACATTGGATTTCAGCCATTGCCAGTATGGTGATTTTAAATGACGCATGATCTTCAGGAATCTCTGAACGTCTGATCTGTCGACTCAAAACTAAACCAAACTAAATGGATTAAGCGTATAGCATCTGAAGGTATTGAAGGTGTTAATTAAGATGCTGCAGTATAGGAGCAAGAACTACGGACATCGTTTGGTCCAACAGGAATTCACTTCAAAAATTTGTGACAACGTGATTGAAGACGATTCTGACAGTGTACCTCCATTTTCTAAGCGCAGAAAAAAAGCAATGCCTAATTCCGCATCACGCAGGTTTCTACGAGCCTTAGACGATCCGCTTGAATGTGATGTGTATGATTTCGATAAACAACCTGATACTAGTGCACCGAAACTAGCAAAAACACAAAAAGCAAAAGTATCGAAAGCAGCAAAATCTGATAGTAAAAAGAAGAAACATGCTTCAAGGCGCGGCAGCGATTTGATTTTCGATTCCGGTTTTGTATCCAGTGAGAACAACAAGAGTGATTGGTCATACAGGCAATCTGAAACTGATTCCATTGCGCTGCAAGCTGCAACACCAAGAACGAGTCCTAGAAAGAGTACTTCCAAGTATAAAATTCTTTCGGCTGTCCGCCTGCCTCCACGGCTGCCTTTGCAAAAGATACAAAAATCAGCAGCAAAGAAGTTGTGCAAAAATGGGTTGGAGACTTTGCAATCAGCCAAGCAGTGTTGTGCTGCTAGAAAGAAATTGTGTGATGCATTCAATGCAAAGGTTTTGAGTGACTATAGCATATCAACTCATCATGAAGAGTCAAGTGCATCTCAGGATTTGTGTAGAAATAACTTGAGGCATGTAGTCTCAAAATCTGATGAAATTGTGCACAGAAAAAGCGCTAAGCGAAAATGCATAAACTCTATAACAAAAAGGGAATCCAGTTCAGTTGCTGCGGAAGATTTGTTTGCCAAAGAGTCATTGACTAGTAAAATAAAGCCAGAGTTCTCGAAGATATCAGTGTGCAATCGCGTTGTTGATTGCGCAAATGTAGCGCTTCAACAGGAAATACGTGACATACTGTCAGTCGCAGATAATGCGCTAGCTTGTAGACTAGGCCTAAATGCATCTGAGGACTTCGATTCAGTTTATGGTAGTCTGTCAGACGGTGCTAGGGAACATCTGCAACCCTGCATTCGTGTTCACACTGCGCGAGACTCTAGCCGAAAGAAAGATACACATTCTGTTCGCAAATCTAACTCATCGTCGTGTCCTTTTGCAAGAAAGTCTGTCCAGTTTCCAATCACAGAAAGCCAGAGTATTTTAAGTTGGTCCAGTGCTTCAAAAGAAATGAAATCTGTATCAGTCACGCCTACTAAAGGATCGCCGGGATTGAGCTGTCACAGGTTATGTGATAGCGACGACGAAATCAGTTTCAACACGAAAACCATCGTATCGTACACAGATGAAGGCAAGATGGATGATTCAAATGTCAGATCTGATATACTTGACACTGGATTTCTGGAGGGTTTGAATCTTCTCATTGATGATAATTGCTCGTCGAATAAAGCAGACGATTCAGAGTTTTTGGCAGAGCAGTGTGATACTGACATGGTAAATAATGACGAGATGTTTGTTTTACAACAATCTTCTAAGTCGTCATCACCCTCAAGTAAGATATTAAAAGTACATTCTTACACAGATGCTAAAGACTCGTGTGGTACTTCATTTAAGCGCAGAACTCAGAAGCTCAGCTGTGACTATGTTCAAGCTAAAACCACTTGCATGGATCGCTTAATATCATCACCTTACAAGTCTGAAACATTTGCGTCATCAAGGAGAAGATTTTCTTCTAAGTGCTCAAGTGTTTACTCAATGAACTTCAGCAGTAGCGTGACTGACGAACGGAGTCACGTACCACGGAGTGATCAGAAAAATATTGATGTTGATTTCTCCAAGCCGAGTGATGAAAAAAATATTGAACATTTGACGCATCATAGCAGAGGCATTCCTAATCTAAAATTACTAAATGCCACACCACGTGCTGGCGTGGACCCTGAGAACCTGGATGATTCATGGAATCCAATATTGCTTTCTCCCCTTTCTGAATCGCCTACACCTAAATCATCTGCAGCCCGTTCTGATCAGGCTGTGGATATGAGCATGCATGGCCCTACTGATCTAAAATCAATGAAGCAATGTCTTATTACTATTGACCAGGTTCACCCTGTGCATCTACCAAGTGGTTTTGGTATTGGAAAATCAATAGTTGTGAGCCCTAGGCCGAGTTCAAATTCCAGCGACTCCGTGCCTGACGATAATTCAGTGGTAGAGCTGAATGTTGAATGCAGGAACACAGCAAGGAAGACTTACTCTAAGAACGATAGGATTGAGCCTCGTCGTTCGCATCAGAATGCCTTAAATAGTGCCTATGTTGTAGAAGAAGAAAAGAAATTGGCTTCAAATGAAACAGAAGCTATCAGAAGTGCTGCGTGTCAACGAAGCATTGACTTCACATCGGGTATCGAACCTGTAGCAGCTCAACGGAATCAAACATGTGCTGTTAAACGAGTTTGGACATCGCCCAGGAAGGTTAGATATATAAGTAACCGTTATTCTCGATGAATAAATTTTTGATTTAAATTTAGAAATTTTGGCAGGAATTCTTCACGCGAGCATAAGTTAATGATGTGAATCATATCGTGCCATAGTGCAGCGCATTAATGGTGGTTTGCTAACCTGTTAAATTAAACAGGTACAGTATCTTAAAAATCAGTTAATCATGATTACTGCATGTTTATTAAAGTTATACGAACACAATAGAACATATTGGCCTATGTACCTATTCAGCAATAGTACCCTCCTTTATATCGTGCAATCTGTTAATGTCCATGTTTTCACACCGATTTACGCATTTTCGCCCTGACCAGGGCTGGTGGAGCTGAGTTTTTACGACTATTCAGCACTATTGTTGAAAATATTCATGTTAAGGTGTTTGAGTTCATTGTTGAAACTGTCAAGCTAATATTGAGGCTAATTAATGAGGTGAATAATTGCCATGCCGGTATGGAACATATCTTCTAAATTATATAGATTTGCTAATGCAATTTGTCTAGATTTTAAAAACTGTTGTACGTGTATGCCTGGTTCATCTTTGCATATAGCATCAGAACGGAATGTTGGTAATATAGCTAAGTTTTGAATGCAGTAATAATTATATTTATGCTCGTAAATTAATATTTCTTGCAGAGCATTAGTTTTCAAGAGTGAATAATCAAAAATATCTGCATTGTTGACAGGAATCGACGGTTTCAAAAGCGTCGTACAATCCACGACAGTGGCAATTTTCTTCCGATTCTGTAAGCTTTAGTCTCCTACTTTGTGGCAAAAACAAAGCAGCTTTTCAAAGCTGTGAGTATGTGAATTTTTTAACTTTTTTGGTAAGTGGCTAGTGAAATGTTTAAGGTTACAGTAGCGTTCATAGAGTAAGTGTTAGATGCATGATCTTATTTGATAAATATTTTGATACTATTCGTTACTTGATGGTTGATTCATGAACAATAATTATTTTGTTATTGTTTTCTAGATTCTGGAGGCTATGGCAACTTATTTTCTCTCGCACTCATTTGCTTCAAGAATGTGGATTTATATACTCTAGGCCTGTGCAGTGTGTAAAGTGTGTTGTATAGTATGCACTACTTAATATATAATTCGTGTTTCAAAATTTGTACTGCACTGTCATGTGATCGTATTAAAACTCATAATTATGCTGCCTGTGCACTGTACTGGGTCATTGAAACTGGGTCATTGAAACTGGGTCATTGATGGTAACCTGCTTTGTGCATATACTGATTATGTTGTTTTTATTAATCCAAAAAGGTATTCAATCAGTTGATTTAATTACTGACAGTATAGTTTAGATCTCAAATTTTATATCAAACTTTAACTGACGGTCAGTGTATCAACTGTTTCAGACATTTCTTAGAAAGGCAACAGAAAGTATCACATCCATATCACGCGACGTAGAGCTACACTCTGATCGTACAGTCTCGACCAGTGACCCAACATCTGCGGTGATCACTGCCGGTGTGCCAGTGTCCACTCGAGTAGTTACGTTAAAGGATGATGCTGGAAGGGGATGCGTCACCAAGATCACGGTCGCCAGGCAACACAAATCTGTAATACTTCTAATACTGCATGTGTTTTGAAATGCTATCTTCAGAAATTGATGACGAGAAAGTGCAGATTTTAGTGACTAAAGCTGTTTTTTTGTTTGCTGAAATGTGCAGCTAATAATTTTTTGAATCTGAAAATTAGCACTGATTCAAATGTTTGAAGCGTATTGGTTTAGAGCTGAAGATGCGCCAAGGTATCACAGTTTTACTTTAACTATTCATTGGGATCGAGTTATAGTGAATGGTGCTTTGCATGCTGGCAGTATTTAAATTCAAGATGCGACAGATCTTATCACAAGTGAAATGCTATCATTGACAGATATTTTTTTATTGTTGTTAATGTTTACAAACGGTTTTACTCGGAGTGCAAAATTATGAATTCTCAAAATAATGACAATAATCTTGTGCTGTAGTTTATGTTGAGAATTTATTGTATTTAGCAACAACTAAACCAGAGTCTGGATTAATTTTTGTATTTGAGAAAACAAATTATGATTTAAATTTTAGCCATATCAGCGTCGACGACCAAGAATCTGCTTACAAATGTCTTGTTTCGATACCAATCATTTGCAACTGTTACCCTTTCTGCGTAGTCAGCAGTTTTCTCCATTGATAACAATGTGTTGCGTGTTATTGTCAGCTGTTTGCCGTGGTGAGCAACGTGAAGCAGGCCCATGAGTGCCTCGAGTATGGAGAGGCGCAAGAGTTCAGAGACGATATGGAGTATATTCTCGACGGGGTAGCCGATACCCAGGCCAGCACCACACGTTGCCTTAGGTGTGCATCATGTTGTTGTACTGTTCAATGAAGGCATTACGCAACATACTGTGAATAGTATTCATTTTAAATGAAATGATGTGCAGAAATTTTGAATTAACTCCTGGAGACTGGGGCAAAAAGAGAATGGGTCTGCAGCCCCTAGGCGGTTCCTCGGGCGGTTCTTCGGACTGTAATAGTTTCACCTGTACGGTTCTTAAATTCCTTTTTTAATTGTGTAAGAATTTAAGGTCATATGTAATGCTTTTAGCCATCGAATTAATCGTATAGATACAACGGATTCTTCTTGTGAAATGGATCTATATCTTCAATGAGTTGTTTACATGTTACGCTCTTGCATTAAGTCGATGATTAGAACTTTTAAGAAAAAGTTCTGTGATTAGACCACTAATGTTGTTTCAAACGGCATCCATGCCATGATTTCTTCATTAATTATTTATTACAAAACTCAAATCTTTCAGATTACTCCATATTTCTATTTCACTTTTACATGCATGCTGCAAGGTATTCATATGCTGCGGTGTGCCTGCAGTCTGCTCAGTCTGGCCAACAAGTGCCTCGTGCCTGGGTTCCGCCTCTATCTCAGAGCGACCAATGTTCTCTCTCGAATCTTCTCTGCGCTTCGGGACACATCACTTGATCCGGTACATGCTTACAGCATTACTTCACTCTAACTTTTGAGTCGAAGAGCTTCTGTGAATATTTGATTCAAATATTAAATTAAAATTAAATTATTGCCTCAATTACAATTTAAGCGTTGTTTTTAAACCTTGATTTTATTGAGCGAATATTAGATAGCTTTATTCAATAAGATTTGTTTGAAACTTTTTTTGCAGTTTTTTACATGTAAGGTATTGGCCTTAAATATATTGCACACTCTGCACGGTGATTCAACTTTAAAATACTATTTAGGAATCTGTGATAAGTGTCATATGAATGTAAATTTATCAATCTTTATAATGAATGGACTTCTTGATGAAGAATGGATTACAGGAATTAACGTACATTTAATGCAATTTAAAAAATAATGCTAAGCTTGCTTGTAGAAGTCGCTGATACTCAAATGCTTTACGAAGTCAGGACATTTATTCTGTGAATGCTGACTGCAGGTGCTTTCGCTGTGCCTTGCCTGTGCTCTCTACTGCATGGGCGCCGACTGTCTCCTCGCCTTGGATCAGGACACAGCAGGTCTCCAACAGTTCCTCACTCTTCTCTCCGAGCCCAACCCTTCTGATGGCGAGCTCAGACAGGAGAGGCTTTCGAGGCTCTCCACCAAGCGATGGCTTCAGAAAAAAGCTTCGACTGAAGTGGACGGCGATGTGAAATTTGAGCGCAAGCGCCGGGCTGTGTTTGAAATATGCTCGCACGCGCAGCAGGAACACAAAACTGGATGTGCACAACTCAGGCTGGAGGATATCACGGTAGTAATTCAGTTTATTCGCTGCAGTATGGTATTTAAACTGAATTAAATGTTGTTATAGACATTATTTCCAAATAGTAATTTTAAGATGACCAACCAATGTTGCAACCACCAAGCAAGAAGGCTGATATCGATATTTTCAATTAATTAGTGTAACTTCTGGATAGTTTATGGTCAGTTTGCTATTTATATACTTTATTTGACTAAACAAGGCCTTTTTTAAGTCTCACTATGGCTCGTTAATTGGAATAATACAGGTTGTTGAAATTCAAAAGTAAACAGATAATTAATGGACTTTTGATTTGAATATCACGACTTATACTTTAATATCACGATGAAAGGAGTCCTAGTTTAAGTTCTTACATAACTTGTAACGACTCCTTGTAACGACTTGTACCTTCAAGGGCTTTTACTGTTGAGAATGTTTGTGCGTTTAGACGACCCATCTGGTGATGGAGACTTTGTTGAGTCTGACTTCCAGACAGACCTCGGATTGGTTGAAGGATGAATTACGCACTCTGTATGGACTGGATAGAGTCGTCGACAAAGGTTTGCCGGGAAGTTGGATAGAATGGCATTTGCCCCTTGCTCAAGAATTTGTGCAAGCAATTTTTGTGAATATTCTAGTAAAAAATTCGTAATGGAAATTGAATTGAAATTTTAATCACATTTTGTAACTTGATGCAGTATTTTATCTGCAATATGTACTGTGTACACTGCAGTTTGGACAGAAATTAGTTGACAGTATTATTAGTGCCTAACAGTAGAGACACAAGTTACACAAGTTACGCAAGTTGTCATTAAGTAGTTAAAAGTCTTGTGACTTTATTACACGAATGTGCAGCGAACAAAAGATCTAAATACTATATACTGGTGTAGGAAATAAATAGATAACTGAAATATAACAGCGCAACCAATATTTTTATATAATGACAAAAATGATTGCTAGTTCTACTCTGAGTCATAATAGTTTGTAAATATTTATAACTGCAATATATGTATCCATTAGCTCTGGGTGGAAAAAAAACCATATTTATTACCCATATCGTTGAATTTTGTGTCAGTTCACTACAAAGATGATAAATGGACCTACCTACTCCTTTGGCCAATGTGTTAATAATAATCTAACGGTTCTTCGCTGTTTTTGTTGCAGTTTGCAGTATTGTTATGCGACTGCTCGCGAAGAACTTGACTGAGTTAGACCTGTATGATTGCATCCAGTCCGACCGCTGCTTGACGCTACTCGAGAATGTAATCAGCTAGCTTTTTTTCAAAAATATTTTGGTTTGCTTTTTGTTTTAAAATGTGTTTCTGTTTTTCTGTTGGACGTCGTACATTGCTGTATTTTTATACTAGTACATATCATTGACTCCGGCGTGGGTCATATTTTAAAGCAAGTCTGCACTATAATTGCCATTGCTATGTGAGATTTTATCAGAAATCCTCAGAATTCTCAGTATATTCCTGATGCGTTTGTTTTTTAAATCTGTTTGTACGTGCTAGCTAGTAGCGAAATGTATTGTCTGTGCGATGTATACAGGTGTCTAACTTGAAGCCAGTGAATCAAGCCTACATCATTGACTTTAAGGCTTCGACTATCGTTTCTCATTTGCTTTGGTGAGTGCTATCATGCGTGTTGTATAATAATGGAACCACAGAGTAGTGTGCTAGAATATTGTATTAGTTTTACGTCCAATCACTACTGATTTTTTGTTGTTGTTATAGAAGTACACCGATATTTTCCGAACAGTGACCGTGTGTCAATGATCACAGTTATGTCTCTTTGAGTTTAGATCTTGATTTCTAATAATGATTACATGTCGAATTTTGCATGGGCGATATGTGTGAAAAATCTTTGCAAGCAGTATTAATGTTGTTGCTGTCATACCGAGAGCAACAGCATAAATACTGCTTGAAAAGATTTTTCACACATATCGCCCATGCAAAATTCGAAATGTAATCATTATTAATAGCCCAAATCGAAGATATTACTAGAATTTTTTTTTTTACCTCTGATGATAAATTGTTGTTCTACCTTATGTGTTTCGATTGAGCTCAAGTGTGTGATATTAAGGGTTTCCGATATAGCTAAAGTCTCATTTGTACATGACGTGTTATGCTTGACAGGCTGCTGCAACTTTGTGCTGAGAATCTGTCGAAGAAGGGCCGTAGCGACGCAAATAAGAAGAGCGAAGAGAGAAAGTATGCGGCCGCTCGTGATGCGCCTGTAGAGAGTAAGGAGGGCGTCCTATCGACTTGTTTGCTGACAACGCTTCGTCTGCTGCTCAGTATTACCAACGAACGAGGTTTGTACGCACTTGACTTGTATTGGCACTGTTGATAAGTTGCTTAAGCCATTCTGTAGCATTGACTGTGTCTTTTTTATATAAACAGTGAGTATTTATTGTTAGTCTTCTTTAGTTGCTGTTGATTGTAGATCTCTTGAGTGAGGCTAGTTGGTTGATGAGCAACTCGGCCCTTGGCAGCGTAGAGGCAGTTAGGGGAAGACGTCATTGCTTAGTAACAGATTTTATTCAGCCCAATACACAGTTGCATGTTGTATGCATTATAATCCACTGTCAATTTGTCATATACAAAATAGGATTTCATATTTGTCAGTTCACAGTTGTCAAATGATTAACAAGGTGTTTGAGTGTCTGATATTTCAGCTTTTGTTGATGCATTGAGGTCCTCTATGGCATCCTTGGATGCCTAAACGAACTCTAAACTGATGACTATTATGATTGATGTTATACAGAGGTGAGCTGTCGTGTGGTGGGCCAACAGAAGGACATGATCGCTGTGCTGCTGAACATAGTGCTCGGGACCAAGCTCTTGCATCTACCCAACAATAAGCTCTTTGACCTGCGCATACTCGTCAGTTTAAATCAGAGTATACTATTTACTCCTTACAAGTGAAAGCTTTTAAAATTGTATGTTGCCTACGTGTCCAATTGCAGATTAAGTGTAGCCCCCTGCAGGCCGGGGAACTAAGAATTGGC
>JAQIWG010002348.1:0-20659 GCA_034695025.1 Chamaedrilus cognettii | reverse complement strand
GAAGTGTGTCGAAGTAGATGGAGACTATGTTGAAAAATAAATGCTATTTGAACTGAAAATTCACCCTTGTTCATGGTTAGGACACTGACTTTTGGATCTACCCTCGTATGTCGAAATTATATCGGAATAGGCCTATCCGAAAAATCGGTCAGCATCAATTTTAAACATCCACATACTTGACGTCGACTCTCATTTCTAAAGTCATTTGCGACAAAACAACGCAGCAGCAGTGGGTATATGCCTGCACGTTTTCCGGACTTCTAACGCTGCTATAAACGACCACGAAGCGACCAAAAACAGTCTTCCAAGGCGCCGCCCAGTGACGTCTCGTGTCGCTTTGATGTCACGTCGTTTTCGCTTGACAACGGTCGACTTGGGAACCACTGACGCGTCCAAACATGGGTTTGAAGAAATACAGGCACCCTCAAATGAGGGACTTGAAGAGGCTCGAGCCCCCTTTTCAAAATCACCGTTACGCGCAACTTATAGGCTCTCCGTCTTTCAACCAAAACATTATTGCTACCACAGGCAAAATAAACCGTTCTCGTATAGAAAACTTGGGCTTAGGTACAACGCCTTACCGAAATTTTGGTTCTATAAATGATCATATAAGCTTACCACTCCATGTGAGCAGTCGGGCAGCATGTTTGAAAAGCAAGAATTTTTCTTTCGCGAAGCTTGCTTTTGAAGTATTTACGTGTATTTAAGAAACGATAGCCTATGAGAAGCATCGATATGAGGTTGCCCAGACGGTATGCCTTTCAAATACTCTCCATAGTGCCCGAAACGCAAGCTGTTGGCACAATGAAATCGAATCGGTTCAAATTTCATTTCGCTTTTGAAAAAGTGTGCCCTAACCTCTCTTTGAGCGTCCACACGATTCCTTCGGAATACTCGCGTTTTGCTAAAATAATAGGCTCTATGTCAAAAACAGGCTTTTTGCCAGCATGATTCATGCTTTTCTACCACACCGGCCATCTGACTGGGAGTAATTAACCCCTAATATTGTCGCTTACGAATGCGTTGGCTCCACAGAAATCAAAGGCCTGGAATGCGCATGCATTAGCTGGATAGTGCCGAAAAAGAAGGATATTTTATACCAAAAAACCGAAGTTGATTTGAATTATGGGTAATAGTTGTTAATTCTGTGATTGGATATGGAGGGGTCATGATCCTGTCAATTGATTGTTGACGGTTGGTAATTGGTTTGGCCCGCGGGCCAAGCCCCGCCCCTGTTATCTCCATACGTGCTTCGATATACAGCATGTAGTGACCCTCCTTGGTTGGCTCAGCAAAGCGATAGCGCCAGCAATTGCAGTGTTCATGGATTGAAGGCCCCCCATCTAGCCTTCATTATGCTGTATAAGACAATGTTTAACAATGTACTGCGTGAGGGTAATTAGCTCCCCTCAAATCTGAACTCAGCTTGACCGTCGCCGCTGTATCCACGGTCTAGTCTGGCCAGTGCACGGGACTCAACGACCAGTGTGTGGGACCCGAGCTCTGTGAGCGGCGCGTCAGTTTGGCAGAAGAACGACCAGCGATGCGCCGAACGACACGAGTCGGGGGAATGCCGAATGCAGTTTGGTAAATTCGTTACGGTTCTGATTCTCGCGCGAATGACGTCGTTGTCGCGAATGCAGTATATCGGGTAGAGACCGTTATATGGGCGGAGAACGGAGAATTTGATTATAGCACGTCGAATTGTCGATAATATCGATGGTGATCTGGCGTCTACTATAGGAATGTGAGTAAAAATTTGTAGCGTCGCCGAGAGTTAGCGCATAAAAGTATTCAAAATTTTCACGTAATTTACTCGACAATTTGCGTATTATTTTAATATTCGCATTTGCGAATTGTTACATAATAAGAAAATTAAATCGCATCGAGTAATATTTTTTTTGAAGAGATGTTCGTGAAGTCATTTATTGTTCGTCAGAGTACAAACAGATGCGAATGCAACGGATACACATTACCGCACTGCGAGTAGGCTGGCGCTTCTGCACAAACCTACTTCAAGAGAAGGAAGAATATTAAGGCCTGTCGAATTATTGCTGAGAGACTATCAGTGTTTTGCGAGTGCCTATTTAAATAGCGCGCAATGCGATCTTGTGCAAGTTTTTCGATTTTAGTGTGAACAAGAATATACAGCAAACAAAGGTTCCAAAGTCTACCCGGCAGTTCAGGCATGATCGAGCCAACGTTATTTGGCGTATCAGAATACTCGGCTGTCGTTTCATGCTAGCTATATATTAAAACGAGTAAAATTCCCACCATATAATGCCTGTTGCCTACACGCTTTTACATCACTGCAACCCGTACTTGCAGCTCAACTCCGTTTTCATTATGAATACTGTAACAGTAGCAGATGAGGCCATCTTACAACAGTTTTAATTTTCATTTCAGTGATTCAACAAATGTATGACGTACGTGCACAACAAGAAATGCGAATCGAACCCCTAATCATCAATTAATACGTAAAGCATAGTTAAACACGCATGGACAAAAACACTGCTAACCAATAATGATGCACTCGCATATTAAATACAGAATAAAGCAATAGTTTAAACGTTCAGTATGCTTGCACGCTGGAGGGTGGAGGAGCGGAAAATTAATGCATATAAGCAGTGTTCAGCATTGACAACATGTTGTAAACATGGATGTCTGGTAATGCAAACAAAGTATTCTAATTCGTATGTGCTCCTCATTGCACGTACGATTTCAAAATTGCGAGTATAGGTTGGATAACCCTACATCGTCATTTTATCATGAGATCGCAAAAAATGACTAAACTGCATCGGTAGAACGAAGCCGACGCAGGTCTAAAGTAATTACTGTACTACTTCTTCAGTATTCTGTCAAATGGCAGCTCTTCGGTGTTCAAACCTTCCATCTTATAGCCGCTCTTCGGTCCTTCTCTTCATCTCAGCATGCAATTCCTTCTCAAGCAGATCGTCTATCATACCGATACGAGGGCTTCCCGGTCCTCTCTTGCGCTCCATTCTTCGATCCCTCCATCATATCTCTCAACAATCCTTCTCATCTTAAATTTAAATATGTTCAATATAGTTTTTTTCTCTTCTGATTCTCATTTCAGTCATAGTCCTTGTTTCCCTCGTTCTCCTCAATATCTCCCCATTTATTCTCTTTTCTGTCCAGCTAATCCATTCCACTCCATACACACAGTTCAAAATTACTGTATATATCAGTACATCTTTAACTCATCATAATTAATTAGCATGATAAAATTATTAAAATCTCAATCAAATGGCCTCTATATGCATCTCAATCAAATTAGGTCACTTCCATATACACAATCTAAGTTTTTAACAGCTTTCAACATCATTTTCCGAAACTCAAGAAACATAATAAAGCATGACAATGTCATGCTTGTATTAACATACAGGCATCGAGACAGTCGTGTTTCAACGCTAAATAAATACAACGATTACCTAATGAAGAACGATAATGAAGAACCTAATGAAGAACGATAATGAAGAACCTAATGAAGAACGATAATGAAGAAACTAATGAAGAACGATAATGACGAACCTAATGAAGAACGATAATGACGAACCTAATGAAGAACGATAATGAAGAACCTAATGAAGAACGATAATGAAGAACCTAATGAAGAACGATAAACTGTAGGCCCTACTAACACATTTCTATCTAGAACGCACTCTCCTTAATACTATGTATATATAATACAGGCCTATTTGTAGTACAGTCAAATATTTTCACACTGTTCACAAATTTCGTTGGTCTCGCTAAACGCACACTACTACTCGAAACAATGTTTCTTCCATTTTACATTCGCACAGGACGTTGAAATGAAATGAAATAATACCAGTGGTTTCCAAAATATCTAAAAACTATTGCACTTGGCCCCAGGTCAAAAAAAGATCGCGATATTGAAGCTAACACAAAATTATTTGAAAGCATGCGCATGCCCTTAGTTCTCACTACTGCATCCTGGGTTCGGCATCCCCTTCCGCAATTGGAGATTTGATTTCTCATTAAGGAAAAATCTTCAATCAGTTCAAAGCAGTTCACAATAAACCGAGCATTGTCTATGACTTAAAACAAAGTTATCAACGCGACGTGACTATTTTAAATCAATCACTAAAAAAATTATGAGACATTTCTGCATATACACTCTATGCCCCGTCACTACAGTCTGTACAATGAGTGACGTATGGGGATGAAGGAGGCGGGGCTTGGCCCACGAGCCAAACCAATTACCGACCACCAACAATTGATCGACAAGGTCATGACCCTTGCATATCCAATCACAATAATTAGCAACCATTACCCATAATTCTAATCAACTTCCGTTTTTGCTAAAAAGGTCCTTCGGCAGAGCACAGCTTGTGTATGCGCAATCTACGCTTCTGATATCTATGATACAATGTACACTGTAGTCTATTACATCAAAATTACAATCGTAGTCTAATAAGAGTTAGACTAAGGGTGGATTCTACAGACGTACCTTTACGCCCTGCTAAGCAAAGTTCTTGCTAAGGAATGGAATTTAACGGCAACCCTTCACCGCCATTCGAAAAAACAAGCCAAATGTTTATAAATTACAAAACTGAACAAATTAATTTCGAGAAATAATGACATTTATTTGAATCCAGTGTGGATAAAAACAACTTTGCTCGGAATTCATGACGTCATCTTTATTTAATGTGGACTAAATAAAACGCTTCATTGAATGGTAGTTAGGAGCTGCTGCTAAAATGGTCTGCTAAGCAAAGGTAAAGGTAATGGTGGGAACAAAGGAACGTCTATAGAATCGACCCTGAACATTACATGGAAAAGCAAGCGAATGAAATCTATGGCTATAAACAACACTGGACTGGATACTAAAATATAGCAATAGCTGATCTGAGATATGATGTCACTGAAAAACTTTCGTTTCCACGAAAAATATCATCTACATTTCTCATAAAGAAAGCCACAGGCTTTTCGAGATGTTTGAATGTTTTGAAGATGAATGGAATTAACTGTCATCACAATAGCCCGTGGCGCTGTGTGGAAATTCCTTGCCATAGTTAGCGAGTCGTGACGTCACAACATCCGGCATAAACCTGTAGGTCTATTATTCAAGCGTAGGACGTCAGATGAGATTATTTCAGCAGACAGACGAGTATGCCATGTCACACGCTGGAATCCGCCCTGACTTCGGTGTGGATGAGGAGATAGGCGCTGGGGAATGGTTCGGAAAACTTGCTCAAAAGAGGAACGCGCCGATATCCTGCCACAAAAAAATTGCAGTATATTCAATGTTGGCACAAAATTGGCATTGAAATGCAATGCAAGCACAAAATTTTCACTAGTTTAATCTAACGATATTGTCGAAAGGGTGATTGAATTAGGCGGTCACTGGATTAAATCCTAATTTTAGAATTTTGGTAAAAATTGACTGGTTGGTAGACCTAGCAAAGACACCGGCAGTGAACAGTGTATCAAGACTGTTTGAACAACAGCCTGCGTTGTCTGAACAATAGTTGCCTGTTGAATATCTTCTCGAATAACAATCTTGACTGAATAATATCCGCAGGTTAAACAAACTAACTGCTTAAATATATTGAATAAATTTAGTTACAGCACTGCTACTACGAAAAACATGATATATCGTTTACAAATTTCTGCTTTGAGCACTTACCTTTCTGCATGCATCGATAGGGAATAGCGTACTGGGCCGTGAAGACGTCCTTAGTCAACACTGTGAACACGATGAAAGCCAGGTCCGGGCATCTAAGCTGAACGACGAACGCCTCGTTCCAAACAGAATTCAGACCTATGAAATACAAGTTATTCTAGCCAGTATGTATTAGCTTCTCAGAAGCAGCAGTTAATTACAGAAATATCAGCTGTGCAGATATTCATGTGCACAGTCATGGCCGTTTATTTGATGGTTTTTGATTTCAAATTTGGTTATGATTATGTTCAAACCCCAGTCGGATATTTTATTTAATATGCACTTCGCGACTTCGCGACTTCGCGACTTTGCAACTTTTAGACTTTGCGACTTTGCAACTTTGCGACTTTATACTTAGCAAAGCATCCACTCCAGCCTCCTCCTCGACACGCAGCGAGCCTCGACGAGTCTGTCTAGCATGGCGCTATTTTGAAGCCTTTTTCATCATTTGTTTTCGCTACAATGCAGCAAAACCAATGAGGTATTAAGGTTCCAATTAAGCAGTTCAGCTCACTTTCTCCTCAAGAAATGCAAATACAAGGTCCACTTAAGCATCCAAATTTAGCTACAGACAAAACATCGAACAGTGGGCTTTGACAGGTCAGAATTATTAGATTGACTGCTGCTAAAATAGCGCTTGGGATCTATTAATTGAAGCTCATGCGTGGATTGATGTGAGAACAGACCCGAGTTTTTGACGATCTTTGTTCGGTCACAGCGCGCATCACACTCCGCTCCTGCTACTCGCAGCTGGACGCAAAGTTGTCGGTCTGACTTGAGAATCTTTTCGTTCTTGTATGGAATCTGACAGCCACTGATCACCTGGTCAAAATAAAAATAAAACAACAATGGTTTAAAGGCCGTTCGGTGCCCAATAGCACTCTTCGGGAAACTGCCACGTCATCACTAAGGGTGGATTCTATAGACGTACCTTTACGCTCGTCTAAGCAAAGTTCTTGCTAAAGAACGGAATTTAATGGCAGCCCTTCACTGCCATTCGAAAAAACGCGCAATATGTTTATAAAAAAAAAAAAAAAAATTATAATCTCCACAAGAAATGACGTTAATTTGAATGCAGTGACAACATAAATTATTTTGCTTGAAATCAATGACGTCATGATACTTTAATGACGTCGTATATTATTTTAAATGGACTAAACAAAAAGCTATTTTGAATGGCAGTTATGAGCTACTGTTAAATTGTCTCCTTAGCTAAGGTAAAGGTAAAGGTGGGAAGAAGGGAACGACTATAGAATCCACACTACGTAAACTGTTTAGTAGCAGGCGAACGGGAAGAGAAAAAGTAAACCTCTTGTGAATAGTCGGGTCAATTAGTGACATTTGTCTACTGATAAAAAATTCATAATTCATTCAAGAAGTTGGTATTGTTTAGCTTCATAGAAATAATGGGAATTGTTTTGTTTCTTTGCCTTACGGCTGAGAGTAAAAATCTAAATAACGTAAATTTAGATAACTGACCAGAATCGTAACGGTTTCTGGTCTCTCAGATGCAAGTCGAGGATCAATGGTCATATTCTCTGAAACATTTCATAGAGAGAACTGCACTATCCAAATGTTAAATCAATACAAAAGGCCTACTTTCGTACTTTGAATTACACACCTTCAACCAAGTTTCCAAAAGCTGGGGTTGATGTAACACCGATGGCAACACCTTAACACATTTAAAACTTGTAACATATCCAGCCAAAACACAAAGGCTTAAATTACAAAATTTTAATAAAGCAGCAAAATTCAATTCAATTCAATTCAATTCAATTCAAAAGAACTACTTCTTCATGGTTCTAAACATACCGATGCGCAAAAATTCAGGTTTGAGAACGTATCCACAGCCTCCGTTGTCTTTGAAGAGCGCTTGGTTAAGTTGCATCTCAAAGCAAGGCGTCTGGTAGTTCAACGCGACTGAAGACGCACAGCAACACAGCTTACAGTAGACCCTAGAGCGCTGCAAAGAAGAATATAGTGCAATGTACTGTCAGGAGTTGTTTTACGTTGCTAATGTCACGGGACGCATCCCCCCCACTAGCTCGTCAAGTTCTGTCAATGCTAAGGCAAGTAAATGTAAGGGACTACAGACAAAATCACGCCAACCTTCTCATAAGCTTCGTTACCTTCTCTACTCTTGTGATAGTTTTTTCTACGCAATAAATACAGCAGTTAAAAATGGCAAATGACAAAATCATTCAATTGCTTGGCCATTTAAAATGAGGATGAGGATGAAGGAGGGTCATACTCTGAAAGTGCACTCCCCAAAAACGATCGTAAAATAAAAAATGCAGTACCGCAAACACACCCCAAAAATACACTCAATTTTGTTTCTCAAAATTCAATATCGGTCCTTTCTCGGCTGCATTTATACATACCCACCCCCTGCACGCCGGGGAACATTGAATTGGCTTGCAGCCCAGAGCTCCTCGGGTGAGTCATAAAAGGCGACTAAAGAAGGGGGAGCGGTTCTGTACCAGCTTTCTTGCCCAGAACCGGACTGTGTCTTTGTGCTACACGCAAAAGTAAACGTTTTTCTACACTACAAAGTAATTTCTTAAACACAAAAAAAACAAAAAACAAAGCTCAAGTACCAAGCTGACAGCCGACGCCCCAGAGCGGCAGGGGGTCGTAGTTGCTCGAGTCGACTCTGCTGCCCGAGGGGTAGACACGACTGAGCTGCCGCTCGTTGTACTGCACCATGGCCGCAGTCTCTTCACGCGCCACGCGCAATGCGCGCTTCTCGTGGAATGACGTCATCTCGTAATGCTTACCTGGCGCAGTGACGTCATCATCATACTGCTAATGCCTGGAGCACTGACGTCGTCTCATAGTGTTTTGCATGCAGCAATGATGCCATTTCATATTGCTTACCTGCCGTACTGACGTCATGTCTGACTGCCTACCCGGCGTAGTGATGTCGTCATCATAATGCTTATATGGATCAGTGTGACGTCATTATGATGCTTGTAATCTGGATCAATGTCGTGACGTGCTTAAATAGATCAGTGACGTCATCTCGCAATGCTTAATTAGAGCAGCATGTTTTCTTATTACTTTTACAAATGAGCGCAATGACGCGTACAGGATGGAATCTCTCAGGGATCCGTGATGTCTGTATGGAATCTCTATCTTGAATCATTTTCCGTAAATGGAATGCGGTATGTTACTCAGATTTATTCTTTCCCTCATTGATTACAGCCCGTAATTATTTAACGCTACGAGGACGCTAGTAGGCCTGTTCAAAATGTAAGGCTTCATAATACAGCCATGAAAAAATAAATATGGGCCTGATTCGGGAACCGGACTGAACTGCTGATAATGTTGCAAATAGACTCTTTGTGATGTAACTGGATATTGTACCTACGCATTTGTAAATGGCTTCGGCATGTCTGCCACGTTACCAATAAACGAATATATAATTCCATACGACTGAAAAATCGGAAAAGAATGAAACTAGTGACTCTGCCATCGCAGAAGAAGCATTTAGCTCGCACCATTTCGCCTGGCGTGCTCGAAGCCCTTGAAAGATGTCGCCTGACAGTAAACGACTAAATCGGAGAGTTCCTGCGCCAGCTTCGGGACCTATCCAAATAAGCAGACAATATATTTTAGCACATTTTGATAAATTTTGTGTCAAAAATAGAAATGCTATCTTGAAAAAGAGTATGAAAAAAATATAGTGTAGAAAGCAAAGAAGGAACTGAATTACAGCAAAATCTTCAAACTAATTATTCTCTACAACTTCGCTCAAACAATTAACAAATCTGTAAATTCACAAATTTCTGCAAAAAATTGCTTCACCTTAACTTTATCATTGTCCTTGTCCTTGTCCTTGTCCTTCAGATTCCGCCTCAAGTTCTTCGACATCTCCATCAGCGTCTTCAGCGCCGATCTTTTTCTCTCTGCGATCACCTCGATCGGTGTGAACTCGTCTTGATCCAGCTCCGAGTGCAGTGACGTCACGTCTAAATCAGGTGGTCCGCCCGATAGACAGCCCGGACTGGGGGTCGCGAGAGAGTCGTCATCTTTAACAATGATGTCGTCGGGAATGTCGTCGAGAAAATCGTCTTCGTCATCGTCTTGGTCGTCAAGTGCGCCACCTACCTTGATTTTCTTCGACTGAATAGCAGGAAAGGATCCAGGATTAGTAAGGGTCTCGCTACACGATGCATTTATTGCATGCAAATTGCGTTCCTTGCATACAAATTTGTGTGTACGCAAAAAATGCATCGTTGAACCTGAGCCTTTTGCATGCAACGATGTTAAGAAAATTACAATGTAAAATGTTTCAAGACTGTGTTTCATGCAAGCCGTGCATGAAACCCAGTTAAGGAAATCGTCATAACAACGGTCGTCAAATGGCCGTGATTCCATGCATGCAAAATTGCATGCACCGTGGAAAGAGACCGTAAGAGCCTCGTTCCACGGTCATGTTTTTCATGCAGATTTGCATGCATGAAAAGTTTGTAATTAAAATAGCGAGCTAACGTCGCAATGCAATCGGCTGCAACCTACCACTGCGAGCCGACGCACGGCGTAGCGGTCAATGGAAAAATTGCATCGCTGAACGAGAGTCTTAGGCGAGGGAAAGAGGGGAGTGAATGTCTCAGATCAAATAAAAATTTGTCACAAAATTACACACAAAAAACAATATTGGGAGCAGACTTTTGAGGAAGCATACAAGGCTAGGCGTCTCTTACCTTGACTATTACAAAGCCCTGGAGGCTATCGGGAGACGGGAGGCATTTCTCTGCTTCCGATATCGGCTTCGTATACAACATGTCTGAGTATAATCGTTAGGTAACAATGTCTTTGTACTATCATTTCGGCATAGATGCATAATTCACACTCGGAATGATTCCAACAATTGATAAATTTATGGATCTACTTCTGCGTCCTATTTTAAACACTTACTCAAAAGTATTTCACTAAGGTGCGGTAAAATCTTTAAAAAAGTGCCACCACAAGGACGACGTGATTTCTCGCTCTGAATGAAAGAAGGCACGATCAATGTACTGCAGGATACATAACTGATGGGTATAATGATAAAGTCTGAATATAAACAATGACTGCATGGTTTCTAGAACAAGATTCTCTAGTAAAGTAAGCCAGTGTAATGAATAGCCTATGCTTATAATGCAAGCAATTGTAGCGATTACATACTCGAATGTTACACAATCGACACTGCGGACTCACTGTATTCCAACAAAAGGATACCGCCGAGGTATTCTCTGAGATACTGGGCGACAACTTTTTGCTGCTCAACGGAGCAGTGATTTTCAAATGAAAGTATCACCGGATACCTACAAACAGCATGGAATATAGAGAATAATCAGAGATTAAAACAGTACGGCTTGTCTCGCAGCCCAACAACTTCTACCGCGGCAACTAGCCGATGGGCTGATTGTGAAAATAAACGGGGGGCCTTGTTCGTGCGCTTCTTAAGGTTTTCTTATCTTTCATCCTGATCCGAATTCAAAACAAATAAGTTCCATTCGCCGATCCTATCCGGTGACGTCCTCATTCGGTACAAAATTTTCAATCAAAACTATAGAATTTTTCTAAGATTTTTTCTTAAGATCTAGATTTTGATAAATTCACATTAATGCAAAAGAGAGACAAGATTTTGATAATTTTGCATCATTAATTCCTGAACTTCCTAATTTTGAGTTCAATTTTGCAACAGCAATTCAGTAATTTTAACAAATCATTTTTAATCACGATGCTCTTAATGCACTTACGTAGAGACGCAGAACGCAAAGTGTTTGATGGCCATTATGACGTCACGAACGAGGATCTTTGACGTCAGAGTGTGGCCGTGGTAGATTACAGGCTCGTTGTTTGTCCCGTCCCATATGTCCACTGCACGCGCAGTAATATCGCGTGTAGCATTAAAACAACAAATATTATGTAGAGTCCATGACTTCGCTACGTACAAGAAAAAATTGATCTGAAAGCCTGCCGATTGTTTGATAACAGATTCTTTGCTTGCCAAGAGTCTGCTAGCAAAAAGTTTTTGAACCTAAACCTGGATTCTTGGCACGATTTCTCCACAGTCGATCGATTAAAAATCTATCGTAGCATTCGGCTAATTATCATCAAATAAATGATTCGGAGAGAGCAAAATGAGCGAGTCGGCATTAAAATGAGCTGAACTGTGTAGAGCTTCGTGAAATACTCACGCTCAACGCATTTACAGCCTCGCTTGAATGCATTGATATAGGAGTCCACGCTGCTTTTGCTCTTCAGCTGATCCTTGGTTAGATATCTGCCAAAAAACACCCAGTATATCAGTATATCGAATTACAATAATAATGTACCATCACATTTTTGAACAGTTTAAAAAAAAACTTGTCAACATCTGCTTGCCGACAAGACTAATTCATTGCGTGAATGAGAATTTTGATGACTGACTTACAAACTTGTGCGCACGTATACATTTGATTTGACCTTCATAATATGTAAAATTATAAACAAATATGAAAATGTAAAATTTAACGTCATATATAAACAATCGCGTCAGCTTTGCAGTGATTAAAGTGCTTTTTGAGCCCTTTGTCATTTGATTTCAGAGTTTTGTATCAAAATTTACTTAATTATTTCGCATAGTAATCAAAACTAGTCTACGAATGCATTGTGTGCAGCATGGATCATCGTTGATCTGAGTTTCACGCCAAAAACGTTGCTTACACAAACTGTACAACCTGCCATTTTATGACACCCTTCCTCCGTTAACGCCGCGTCTAAAATCTTGGTAAACCTTTGCGAAATACAATGCCGATCTTAGGGCATGTTAATCGATATAAAGGCGGTGACAGACACTGATGGATTTAGGGTGTTGATTCAATGCGTTGAGAACTGTGCCTCACTTTCAAACCGACACCGTCTATAACCCTTACGCACACGGACAGATTGGGCGGGTGGCTGAAATTTGGCTGCAACAGTGGGTAAACAGTGGCTGAAATTTGACCTGATTTCTTTGGTCAAAAATAAATAAATTTGGGCATTCCTTTATGGATAAATAGTCAATTTGAGGCCGGGTTCAGCTGGATTCCGTCTAATTTCAAGCGCTGGTGTGCAGCTCTCCTGTATTGCATGTATAATTTCATTCATTGGAAAGGAAAGAATCAGCGCGTGTATTGGCGTGTTCGTTCATTATTAAAACGGAAACTGATTTTTCAAATTCCTGGCTCAGTTTGTGGCACTTTTTCAGTTTCCCTCAGTGTCTGCCAGTCTCCCACTAAAATGCATGTACCATTCAGACGCATTTTTGATGTCAAGATCAAAATGATTGTTTCAACGCATCGAATGAACGTCTTGAATCAACATGTCGTTTGAACTCGTCGAATCAACGCACTGAATCAAGGCGTCGAATCAATATATCGATTCAACTCGTCGAATCAACGTATTGAATCAACGCATCGAATCAATACATCGATTCAACTCGTCGAAGCAACGTATTGAATCAACGCATCGAATCAATATATTGATTCAACTCGTCGAATCAACGCACTGAATCAATGCGTCGAATCAATATATCGGTTCAAAGCATCAAATCAATGCTTCGAATCAACATCTCGAATCAACGCAACAATTCAAGGCATCGAATCACAGCATCGAATCAACGCGTCGAATCCGTCCGTATCATAGCTATCAGACAACACGATGTCACTCGTTGTAGCAGTTGGCGAGCTGTTATAAAGATACTGCGCGTGCCATGTGTGACGTACGTGTTGTGTGAAGCGGCGATGTGGTTACTGCACAAGACAACACGATATCGCTAGTACGGCTAGTAATAGATGTCGGTGAGCTGTTATATAGATACCGCGTATGACATACGTGTTGTGTGAGGTGGCGATATAGTAGTGCGATAGTGGGTGAGACATATCCTGATACACATGCAGGCAGTCCCGATGAAACACGCTCTGCTCTTCTCCCAGAATGTAACTCACAAATCCTACAGACATTTAACGGCTGGTTTCTCCGACAGAGATTTAATGATGGTTCCGGATTTAGCCTATGCAAAAGGTAAGTTAAATCCTGAACCACCATTAAATCCTTGTTGGAGAAACCAGCCCTAAGTGTAGTGAAAAACAGACAGAAATCATCAATGCCTAAAGAAATTTGCATTACTCTCATCATACTTATGGGTTTTAGGCAAACATAGTTTTCACAAAATGGACAATAAATTAGTTTAAATTCATATTGCGTTACTTTATCTTAAAATAATATCATTTGATTTTTGCGTGCGGCGCATGTTATCTAAATGTGGATTGTAGAATTAAAATAGCGTTTAAATAAATATTACTGAACAGATCAAAAATTGAACAAAACCAGCTTACATGAGAAAAGATTGAGACATTTCGTGTTATTCTAGGGGGCAGGGTAATTGACTAACACGACTAGAAGATAAATAAATTGAAACGCAAACAATTTGTCATTGCGCAGCGTTAAAGAATTACAAAATACAAACAAGTGCTAAACAGAGAATGACTAACCGAACTGTGATAAATGATATCGGCTTAATACAGGCTCGTACATGGTAATCCATTCTCTAACACTTTCGTTTGATATGTCTTCCTGCAAAACACGCGAAAAGTAACGAAACGTCAACTTTGTGACGTATATTGCTCAATACCTAAAATTCAGAAGTATGAGGTTTTTTGCCTGCGTTTTATCCGCACAGCTTCAAAACCATTTCCTTTGAAGGAGATAAGACAATTTTGCAACGCGCTCATTATAAAACTATTACAGCATTGCATTTCTGCAAATATTTAGTAGTCATATATGAATGCAAGATACGCCTACAAACCTTCTGATAAGTTTTGATGAAATCGCTGAATGATGACGGATTGAGAGCCTTGTTTTTCACGTTCTTTGTTCCAATTCTGCAACCCAAGTCTCAAATTTTTAGCAACTAATTTTTGTGTTGACAAAAAAAGCTAAAGAGCTTTTATAGATTTCAAAAATCAACGCCGTGGAGTGTTGATCGCGTAGAATAAGTAAGCTATCCAATCTGATTTTACTAATAAATAATAATAGACAAAATTATTGGAATTGAAAAATTAGATCAAGTCGAAGCAAAATTTATTTATTAAGAAACATAACACTGCTACACATTCCATTAGATTACAATTATTATCATTCAATTACAATTATCAATTATTATTCATTACAATATTTATGAAGAAATAGATTCAAGACATAGAAAAAGCTGATAATTCATTTGCAATAACTGAGAAATAAAAAGCAAAAGATGTTACTTAAGCAAAAAGTAATGCAGCTAATGTAGTGCGGATAGCCTAGGTTACCGTTCAAATATTTCAGCGATCTCAGGTTTTTGTATAGCGAACGAGAAAAATGCTGCGAACTGTTCCGGGGACAGTTTAGTGTCAGTCAGCTGCAGCTTAGCCTTGCCGCCGCCATTCTGATTGCAGAATGTCTGCAAGGAAATAAATTAAAACACTTAATCGGTTTAAAGTCAAGAAAATCCAGTACGCAACACTAAAGATTGTCCGATTCAAGAAGTTACGACAAAATTAGAAATCTTCTTCACCTCTTCAATTTCACTACCGCACTCCACCCTGATGGATGATTATTTGAAGGGCTGACGAATATTAACCACCTTTGGTAAGGGTGTACGAAGTGGCTCAAAATCCTTGCCGCTGCGGGGATTCGAACCGACGTGCTGTCGAACCTATAATCCGAGCGCCACAACCTAGACCACTCAGCCACAACGCTTCGACAAATGACGAAGCGTTGAAAACCATAGACGTTGTGAAGACATAGACCTTAGCAGAATAGATAACGAAAAGGGCGGTTGGTTTTGGTAACAGTATTTAGAAACTGTGACATTGTTTCTTTGTCCTCTAAGATTATGTACACACTTATTATTTACCGCTATAAGCTATAAGCTCACTTTGAACAACTCGCAGGCATAGAATCGATCATATGGCCTCTTCGCACGCGACAGCACATCAAGAGCCTGATCCAAAGTGACGTCGGAAGTGACGTCATTCTCACCGGTGACACCATTCTGTGAACTGCAGCGAAGCTTTGCTAACCACCTGAGGACTACTGTCAGGGAATGCTATCATGTACTTTCGTAAGGGCAAATGGTGCAAAAATGTACGGTTGTGTGCTGGGGTGTACGCAGCGCCCTCAAACAGTATTACAAAGGAAAATAACGGTATCGATATGATCCAACAAAATAACACTGGCGCTTTAGCAATTAGCTTGTTCGCAAACCAAACGAGAATTACTATTTACTTTCTCATCGAATGATAGTAAAACGTTGGCGTAAGAAAGGCAGTCGTTAAGTATCTATTAAAGCAAACACTTGAATTGAAGTAGCTGCACAGGGATTGATGATGGATAGATATCGTCTCAAGTGAGCCTGTATTGTAAAGTAGTATTAAACTTCCACGCTTCATTGACCAAATATACTGGTTGAGTTTTGGAATGAATTGATCTGATCATTAGTAGGCCTGAAGATTGTGTTAGACAAATATTGACGGCGTGGCTTAAGAGACCATGTGCTTTATAGCCACGCCATAATGGGCTACTATTGTCTGAGTGGTCCACATTCACAAAGGGTTTTGACGCTTCACAAAGTGAACACTCTTTGCGAATAATAATCAAGACAATTCTCCATATCTCCTATGTATGTATGTATATTGCACTTTTAACGCACCAAGAATATGTCATGCAAACGGAGATGGAAAAACATCGCTTGCTTGAATCGTAGGTGCAAGGCGTGTAGCGTACCGGTATGCAATTAATACTTTAAGCAAAGTATCAGTATTTCATTGCGAAGTTGCAACTGTTAACACTACGGCTGATTTTGTTGCATAGAGTGCTTTACGTGAGATGTAAGATGATATACAGTATTCGTATAAATGCATACATAAAACATGCGTACAAATAAATATGCATAAATAAATATGCATACAATAAACGTGCATAAATATGCATATAGTAAATATACTATGCCTAGGCCTACAAGACCCTGCAAAACAAAAAATAACTTTTATATATAAATTTTTATGTATTGGCAAAAAAATTCACTAACCTTTAAATAAATTAACAAAAACTATTCCTTAACTTCTCAAGCAAGGCCCGTAACAGCTTACTTTGTGAAGTTGGAAGCCTAAAATGACGGTTACATTTTCATTTTAAAACTCTCATTCATTATAAAGTCACAGTTTCAAATGCCCAGCCACAATTTGTAACGCAAAGGGATACGCAGCGCGAACATCGGTGTACTGATTCTCCGAGAACTGTTCGAGGAACTTTACCCATCTGTCACGACTCGTGACGTCGTCGGCAATTAGGACCAAAACCCTTTTAGTGTTCAGCAAGCACAGCGTGAAACAGCGAGAATCCTGCAAAAATAAGATATATTTTATGATTACACATTTATATTGTTTCAAACGCCACGCGTCGCCAAGTGTTAAAGCTGGAGCAACTCTGTCGAATTTTTATTAAACCCAAAACTGTCAATTCAAGCATAACTTCATTCAATCAGCCATGAAAATAACTACAAAACTGTCTTTTCACATTATACATCTTTGAGGTTTATCATTGTAAAATTGTGACATCAACTGGATAAAGTTTCTAGTTTTAGCAACTGCAATTATTGTTAATGAATTCAAGCAGCCTGAGGATCTTAACTCTGCACTACTATTTATCTATTATGACAATCAATAATGCATTGAAAACTACAGTTCTTGAGCTTTTTTCCCTTATTAAAGTAAGAACTACACGAAAGTCGGAGTCTTGTCTCCAACCATATCGATCCCGTGCACACACACCACGCACGTACACACACACACTCACACGTACACACATACACTTAATTCTGCACGCAAACAGCACTTGCGCATAGCTGTCGCGTCCCAAGTGGACGCACTTAGAACCGACAAGCGCGAGTGCAATGTCAATACCTCGACACTTGCCCGACCGAGTCGCTTTCTTAGCAACCGTGGACACCCCGGCCTGATGTCTGTCATGTCTTCCACCGGGATTTCTGAACAGAGCACAAAATGCTCCGATTTTATGACGTCTGTGATAAAAGATGAAACTTGGTTAGCTTAATTGTTTTTTTCGATTTTTCTGCATTTTTACTGCTGCGCGAGAACAGTACAGCAGTAGTGGCAAACAAACAACAATTGACATTATACACGAAGCAATAAGGGCAGGCAGAAAGCGAACCGAGTTCCTTGAGGCAGCTGGTGACAGGCGCTAAAACAGCCCCTGGAACGCCGTTTTCGTTAAATATAATTATGTCACTGAACGGAATTTTAAAAAACATTCATTTTATGCGGAGTAAAAAAATTTCTATGCAAAATACGAACAAAATTAATTTACATGCAGACTTTTTCACTTCGAAAAAGCCTACTAGCAAAAGAAATGATGTCTGTTAAACATGCTGAATTTCTTAGCAGAACCATATGATCAACTTCTATCATTATTAACTTATATCGTCGACAATGAACGTCAGTTCATTATCAACTTCTGTCGTCATTAATGACCTTGTAGAACCGCGGTCGTTGGCGGCAAAAACTGTTCCGCCGCCATGACTGCCCACAAAGACAAATTCGGATAGGATTCATGCAGTACGATAAATAAACCCTTTGTACCATCTATCGAAATGGGCGGACTCAGAATATAGTGATTTATGCGCTTAATAAATGGATTCAATGTGCTATCTAATTCGTGATACTTTATATAAATTGAATTGTTGAGGCATCTACTGTATAAATACTTTTACATTATGATGACATAGGCTGTTACATTGTACATCTTTTCCATAGCGCACAGCAGTTTATTGAAGTCAAATTTCTTGTAAGTTCTGTTCGTATTAGTTTATTTTCAGCGCTGTCTCGACATTGCAATGTATGAACTAATGGCACAAAAATTATTATAACGATTAATAACTATTATTAAATTAAATTAAATTATAATAATGAACTCGTACAACCGCGGTCGTTGGTGACAAAAGCCGCTCCGCTGCCATGACTGCCGACCACGACGAAAGTGAGATAAGAGTTGAGTCTGAGCAGTCCGCTCTCGTCCGCAGGCGACAGTTCGTACTGCAGCTCTGATGAGGTCCGCACCACTTCCTGGAAGTCGGAATCACCTGCAAATTATCACATGCCGATTATTATGCAATGTAAATTATTTCTGTAGTGTGTAATTATAATTGCACATCTCATGCCAATCAGAGGCGTTTCATAGCTACATGCAGCTCAAATACACATCTAAAATGGTAATAACGTCGATCATCAGATGATTGAAGTCAAAAATCTAAAAAATCGGATCATCGACACAAAAAAACGTCTACCGATATCATGCACTGTGCAGTATAGAGATAGCGCGTCCAAACTAAGGCAAAAATTTAAACAAAACTAGATTTATTCTTAAAGTCCTCACGAAATTAATAACAATTATAGACACAAATTATTAGCAAGACACATGAACGTATAAATGTCCTTGCCATCCATTAGTTCGACCAGTCATATGCAATGTTGACAGTCAACCAAATAGTTGATATCTCCGTAGTAATATGACTATTATTATGGAGTACGTCCTCATCCCACTCAGGACCCCAGTGGTTAAATTTGGGCAGGTCCCGCCGGGTCTCAAACCCCCCAGTGCCCCACCACCAATAAGGTACCCTGCGTCTTATAAACATTTGAAGGTCGCATCTTCAAATTTGGTGCGGCTTAGTTAGCTAGACGGTATGTTGACCACGTTGCCTGCTTGTTGCGTGTAAGCCTGTTGCACTATATACTGAAGGGGGCCATAACTAGACAATGTGACTTTTATTATGCATACGTATTCTGCATGTAGTCTGCTGCACTTCTCCCGCACCTACGATTCAAGCAAATGATGTTTTTCCATCTCCGTTTGCATGACATATTTTTGGTGCGTTAAAAGTGCGATATACATACATACGTAAATATTGTATATTACTAGATTACACAATACAACTACATTTTTCTGCGCCAGATCTTTTTTGCTATTGATATACCGGTATTTCTGATACATGTAGCTCGTTCAATTTTCTGCAAAAATCGATTTGCAAATGATAGATACCCATCTTCCATTTTTCATCAAAAATTGTTTTTCACAACTGATGTATTTTTGATAGCCTAAATAGGCGCGTTCAATTCTTCCGCAAACACGGATGCCCCCCACCTCTTATTTCCCGCTTTGATCACTGGCTCGAGGCCCTCAGGGACCCCTCTAGAGCTGGGTGCAGACCCGATCCAACCCGTGTCACCCGGAGCCGCTTTGGCGTCCAGAAGAACGTCATTTTGTCAAGTGATTTGATGGATTTATTTCAACCGGGAACGATGTCACCATGAGAGCAAACAGTCCCGAAACAAAGCTGAATAACCGGTACTGACAAAGCCATGGAAAGTTGGAAAAAATTATGACAAATTTCATGCATTCTGGAAGCTTGAATATGAGAGACATTTGCGGTTTTTTCGTTCCTTTCTAAAATTTAAAACAAGAAAATTGTGTTAGGACGATGGAATGCTGCTACTCGATGTACTTTTGGTATACGTACTTACGTACTTTTGGATACATAACTTCGCATTCAATTTTTAGTGTCAGAAATTATCTTGTATTTGTACTTTTAATTGCTGAAACATCGTATGCAAAGGATAGCTCTGTGATAAAGTCAATTTCGCCTGCATAATCTAGGACTCTGAATTATCATCGAATAAAGATGTTTATTTGTCACTAAAAATCATCCGTTTTCTTTGAACGTTGGCTTATAATAGTTAGTATTTATAATAGTTAGTATTTATAATAGTTAGTATTTATAATAGTTAGTATTTGTAATAGTTAGTATTTATAATAGTTAGTATTTATAATAGTTAGTATTTATAATAGTTAGTATTTATAATAGTTAGTATTTATAATAGTTAGTAT
>JAQIWG010002347.1:0-20662 GCA_034695025.1 Chamaedrilus cognettii | reverse complement strand
AGCAAAGACGAGCCTGAACGGCGCCCTATCATCCAGTTCATGCAGCTGACGTATGAGTCTCTTGGTGAGCACGTTAAACGCCATCTTCACGTCGGCGAGCAGGTCCGCGTCGCACGCGGCCCCTGCGATGTCGCTCGGGTAGGTGAGCCGCGCGGCGTGCAGGTGGCGCTGCGCCGACAGGTACGGGATCACCCTGATAACGTCATCCACCACTGGCGGCGCGCCCCCGCCACTCACGTCCACGTACCGCAGCTCATGAAAGAGCCCGACGGAGGAAAACAGCTCGACAACGTCCGCCACGGTGAGGTCGGTGGACTCCAGCTCGAGGATGGTCAGGCGGGGGGTGGTGCGGCGCAGCAGGGCGCGCAGGGGGTCAAGGGAGGCGCGCAGGGGGGTGGAGCCAAAATCAAGCTCCTCGAGGGCGGCAGCGTGATGCGATTGGGCGAGGTAGTCGAGGTCGGGGCGGGTCAGCGCGCAAGCGTTAAGGCGGAGCATGGTGAGGGGGTGGACGATGCCTGCAACAAGGACAAGCAGCTGTATTGAGAAATGTTCTAATAAAGAACTAGTAAGTGCAGCCCGTCAAACATTACGGGCCCTAGAGACATCTATCAAATAATACATACAAATCAAATGATACAGCAGAGCGCAAACTAAACGCATACAGATACTTACTACAATATAACCTATTCCGATTTAGTCCAAATGTTCACACTCACATTATCCTCACATTGTGTCAATTAGAATCTCTGTTATGGACGGACTGTTACACATCACATAGGCAAGTACTACAAAAAAAACTATTTACATCGGTAATATTAACACAGGAAATTAAATACCAAAAAATTTATCCATTTCATACATAAAGTCACAGGAAATCAGTTTTTTTCTGTGATGCACAGGCTACACCCACAATACTCAATTACGGTAATACGCATTTAAATACAATTACGGTAATACGCATTTACATCCAATACAAATGAGTTCCCTACCACTGAGCAGTTTCTCCAGACAGCCGGCGAGCATGTTGCGACTCAGACTGAGTCTGCGCAACGACACAAGCGCGGCGAGCATGGCTGCCAGACTGACTGCGGTGTCGCAGACCGGGCCCCCCGCCAGCGACACACCGTTCCCTGACAGGTCAAGGGAGGAGAGGTTGGTGAAGGAGTTCATGGGGGGCCCGAGGACTACCAGTGCAGAGTTGACAAACTGGTTGAGCTGGAAGCTCGCCGCGGTCAGGAACTGCAGAGGCAGCAAAGCTATTTTTAGAACTGATGAAAATTACTCGCTTTAGAATTTGCAATGAAGAATTATCTAAAACAATCAAACACAAAGAAAATTGAAAATGAAGATAAAAGATGAATGAAAGAATTCACTCTCGGGCATTTTTGAACGCAAGACCAAGCAATCAAAACTATGGATTGCCACGTTCAGCATAAATCACACAAATCTTTCAAAGATTTTAGTTAAACATGCAATTTAAGCAGCTTGATAATTGGTTGGAGATTTAATTTATGAGGCTTAAGGGCCTTGTACAGTCACAAAGGCCTATTACAGTCTAGTCAGCACCTCACAGAGAAGCAACAGGTCGCCTCCGCAACTTTAGTCGCCTGCTACGATTCGCTCGGCAAGCTTTGGGCTGCAAATCAATTCCTCGTTCCCCGATTTGCAGGGTTGAAGATTATGGGCGCACCTGAGGCTGGAGCAGCTCCATGAGGACGATGATGCGCACTACGCCGAGCGCCGTTGTATCGAGTCGGCGGATGTGCAGGCGCAGGGGGGAGGGATTGTGCGCGCACGCGTGCAGCGCACGACACAGCTCCAAGTGAGCGCTCTCACTTGTGAGCAGTGCATCAAGATACACCACGACTGAACGACGACAGCGCAATACAACGTGATATGTGACATGATACGTTGCATGATACAGCAGCGCAATACATAGTGTGATAAAATGTGAATATTATATACAAGATTTCCTTTATTCTTATACACAGATATAATATACACTTCATTCTTGTATACAGGTGATGCATAGATCATATACCAAACATGTATAATACACTGTCCGTAAATACTGTCGGGGCAGGTGGGGATTTGTAGTTTATGGACCGTGTGTAGTACCAAAGACTATAATAGTCTATTTCTGTGTAAGAGAGCCGGCACAGAACCGTTCCCCTGTCCTTAGTCGCCTTTAATGACTCGCCCGGGGAGCTCTGAACTACAAGTTAATTCTTCATTCCCCAGTTTGCAGGGGGTCGAGGCAGGTGGTGGTGTACGTACACTGACTGTCGGGGAAGGTGGAGGGGCAGGAGTCGCGCAGCTGCCCGCCCCTCGTCAGGTCCTGAGTTAGGCGCATGTACGTGTTGATGATGGACCTCTGGCGCTCCTCGTTGCTCACGAGCAGCACATGCGAGGCTAGGTACGACACCGTGATCTCAGCTGCAACCAATCACGCGCCTGCTAGCAGTCTGTCATGTCAGCTGAACCAATCACACGCCTGCTATGACTTGGACTTAACTACAATCAACTAAACACCAAAGTCAAGTGATTAATAAAAATTCTTGACAGTATAAGATCCAGGTCTAAGTAACAAACAAGTAACAAACAAAAATATTGCCAAATTTCATCAACATCACATAATTTTCTTTTGTCAAATTCAATCACAAAATCAAACACGCCAATTACCACAATAGTTACAAATCAAAATAGTTGCAAAAATACGGATTATATTACTACTTGACACCACTTTCAAAACATACACACCTTCATTACTATTCTCATCAAATTTTTATAATTTAAGACTACACAAAATAGCTTCAGTTAGCCCTTTCCTTCTCACACACACACCCAATCACATACGCCACCACATATCCCCCACACATCCCCACACACCGTCACACATCCATCGCACGCCGCCGACCTGTTGGGA
Source organism: Chamaedrilus cognettii (assembly GCA_034695025.1). Lineage (NCBI taxonomy): Eukaryota > Metazoa > Annelida > Clitellata > Enchytraeida > Enchytraeidae > Chamaedrilus > Chamaedrilus cognettii. Next base: position 17,736 of record JAQIWG010002347.1, on the reverse strand, counting down.
AGCCCGTGAGGTCGAGGACGCGCAGCCTGGTGCGGTCCTTGCGTTTGAGACACACCATGAAGGCGTGCGCGAGGCACGTCGTGTACTTGACCCCTCGACGCATCTCCATGCACAGGTCAAGGTCACTGACACGGCAACGCAACATCAACTCGTTCATATTTACGCACTCTTAAACTCATGTAGCAGCATCAATGGTCAGCAATAAAAATGACAAAATTAGCCAATTGGCAATACACCCTTGCATGCAAGCTTTAGCATCTGAAGAATCCAGTATACTACCAGCCTGTAAAGGCGGTTGACTCAACTAGATTGCAGAAGCAGCTGACTGAACTAGCCTGTAGAGTGGGCTGACTCAACTAGCCTCTAGAAGGCGTTGACTGAACTCGCCTGGAGAGCTAAGTTGACTCAACTCGCCTGTAGAGGGGGTTGACGCTGTCAAACATGGCGTCCACGTAGTGCGCGAGCACGAGTCGCTCGCTCGGCCAGGTCGACAGGATCCTCTCGACGGCGTCGTCCCTGAACAGCGCCAGCGCGGCGCGCAGCAGCGCGTGACACAGCTCCACTGGCAGACGCCACTCTTCCATCGACGCATACTGTGGCAACGCACCCCCATGGGGCTCCGACGCCCCTCGGGAGGCAGGGAGGGGTTCTGATGCCTCCCTCGAGACAGTGGGAGATTCTGACGTCTCCTTGGAGGCAGTGGGGGGCTTTGAAGCCGGTGTGGGAATGGAAGGCCTGTGGACTTCATGCATGGATGCGCCAGTGCTATCCACTGCAGGCGGAGAGAGATTACTTAGATGCCTAACATGCGCCGCGGTGTTGGTATCCACTAAGGAGTCTGACATTAATTCTGCTACAAAGTCTGACTCCACAGATGCATTAGGCAATGGAGACCATGATTCTAATTTTTCAATTCCTTCCTCCTCATCAGCCGCTGAGCTAGTTGTCGAGAGATGTTCAAATCCACCAGAGGCCTCGTCGCCCATAGCCTGCGTCACTCCATGCACAGTGTCGGCCAGACGCGTGTCGGACGTGAGGGGGCGCGGGGGGGTGACGACGAGGCCCCTGATGACCGCCTGGCTGGCCAGGTCAAGCAGGGACGCGGGGCTGTCGAGCAGGCGCGCCTGGGGGAAGCTCAGGTCCTGGCTGTGGGGAGTGAAGGTGAGCGGGTACATGGCCGGCTTGTATGTGTGCCAGAACGACAAGTCCAGGGAGTCAACCATTGTCGGTGCGGCTGCCTTGAGCTAGGCTGTCTAGAGCTGGAATAGTGATTATTAATGGTTTTAGAAAGATGATTAAATATAATAACTTTAAAAAGTGAGCGAAGAAATACTACTGCAACTTTGTCATAGTCTATACTGAAATATTGAAACTAAGTTCATTGGCCATTTACAAGCATATTATTTATTTCTGCTGTAAGTTTATGCTTACAGCAAAAGTGAAGCCTATTTCATATTTAAGTATTAAATTGAAAAATTAAGCATCATCAAAAACATTCATTCCGATTTATGAGAAATTAAACTCTAATGGCCATTGCATTGCGAATTTGCAACCATTTTATAGATAAGACAGAGTTTTAATCAAAAAATCTACGACAGCATCATCGTTAAACAAAATCAGCTTCATCAACAAGCAGATAAAGCAAAACCTGTTGATCAGGATATTAAGACAAGCTATACAGGTTTATAAAACATTAATTGAATTTTTTTATTGCTCAAAATTCATAAAAAAAAATTATATTTTGAATGTTCTAGAGAACAAGATGCTCTCAAATTATAACCAATCCTGAGATATCCAAAAATGTTATAATGTTTGCTGAACCAATCAACAGTGAGCATGCGCGGAGGCAAAGTTCAGGTTCAGGTTGACGAAATGGTCAGGTTTAATATTGGAGTTTCTTATTTTATTCAGCCGGTTTGAACTAAAAATCTTGTGGTTAGGCAACTGATCATCTCTTGGAAGATGGAATATCACAGTAAGGCTGACATCTGAGAATAGGTCTATTGTAATCTACAAAATATCTAGAATTATTAGGGCCAAGTCAAGATTTGATGCTCAAATTTACAACGAAAGCAAATCGCGTTCATTTAAATTTATTTTTTATTCCCCAAATTTGAACATAAAATTACTAATAATTCATGGACAACGAAATAAAATCGTAGGCTACATTGCGCATGTATGTAACACCCATGCATGTAACCTCCTCGCATATGTAAAACAATCATATGTTTTGATGTACAAAGTGAGCATGACGCAGTTCATTTTGAATTATCGATACTGCATCCGAAAGGCCCATACCATACCATCAACCCGGCTCATTCCATTGATCGATCATTTAATCGATAAGAAATTTACGTTTATTTTGCGAAAGCTGCAGTTCAAGCACAATTATTTCCAGAGATGCAGGAAAAACTAGATATTCGCCAACTAGCCTTTGACTATTACAATGCAGGAAGCGTGATAATGTGAAACAGTTCCGAAATCAAACAAAGTAGCTTGCAAGATTAATGGCAACTGTTGCTATTTCGACATTTGGCATAATACTTTATAAACTTTGTGTATTTTGAAAGGATAACAAGAAATAAATAAACCTAGAACAATCTTCCATGACGCAACTGTGAAAAATTTAAAACAAACAAAATAATCAACGTTTACAATAGTCGTTTTTAATATTAATTTAGATCAGATTTTTTAATAATACAGTAAGTAAGTATGTAGCTTGTAATCCATTTCACAAGAATGTAGATCCTTGCTTTTCGTCAGAAGAACAACTGAAAATTGATTTACAAAAGCAAATCTAGAATGCGCTCCCCTTATGATCTGCAGGCTGCAGCAGCAAATAGTCATAAGAATCATAATTACTTACATCGAATTATTGCTCATGGACTACCATACACTACACTAACCAGCCACAGTAACTCATCCCTTCATACCCAATAATGAATAACATCAGCAAAACATGCAATAGTTCATTTTACACAAACAACGCATAATGGCATGGTTGTAATTTCAAATCAACGCGCATGGAAAATTACACTGTCTACGCCTAAAGAAATGTTCTAACACGACTTATTTGACATCACCCGCTCATACTATAATACAGCCGACAACGGTTAACATGTAAAAATGCATAGAGTTAGACATGTGATCGTATGCAGTACGGGTTAATACAAGCAGTTGCACTGCATTTATGGCTGTTCTTTTTCTTCTACATTTGTACAGAAAGAGAATTTAAACATCTGACATTGAACACACCAGTCATCAGCAACTTAACAAACTACAACGAGATAATCTACAACAAAATAAAATAATCAAAGACATCTCGGACAAAAAAATTTAAGTCTTCAAATGCCTTCTAACATTTAAATTTACATAAATATACAGCATGAAGATTTTGAGACAAAAAGACAAAGCATAACCTTTAAAAAAAAACATATCAAGAACATTACCAGTCACTCCTAATCAGACAAACTCCTCCTGTGTATAAGATATTATTAATAACGGAAAGCTTCTAGCGGTTGATAATAGAGGGACACGGAACACAAACTCAGTTACACAAACTACACACGGATGGACTAGAAATTAATTCAACCACATAGCCATTCTACACACGATTAAAGAACGACACAAAGTAATCGTGACACGATCACACACAAGCTGTTTCAAACTGTCATTCAGTGAACAAATTTAAATCCACACAAACTGCATGATACAGCGTGGAATGATGCCTTAGCACAGCGTATACAATATAAAACCCAGCAGACAGTGTGGGATTGCTGATCAAACTGCATGATTGAAGGATAACTGACGCGGCTACACTATCGACCCTCTCAACGTAACTAAATCAGTCTACTTCTACCTTCACATTGCAGTTCAGAAGCAACAAAGTGCCTGTATTATTATTCACCCATTAAACAGCAGTACACTGCATTGGCGACACACACACAGCATTAGATTCCATTGTGATGTGAGGAACGGCTCAGTTCGTAACTTAGCTTGCAACACAGCCAAATCTCAGTCAAGGTAGTCGACTGGTCAACCACGTGAACATTCAACATGCAGTCTTTACTGACCTGACTTAAATGTTTTTCAGCTTCAAAACACTGCAGTACATATTGCAATCGAATCGACAGCCAATCAGCTCCAAGCCAATCCCTCGCACACATCAATCATGAGAGTCCGTCCTAGCCCGTCCCTCATACTCAGTAGTCATGATACAGTCCATATAACTTAGCCCCTCCCTCGCACTCAGTAGTTGTGATAATTAGGGTTGGCAAAGCCCCACACGGGGGGCGCAAATCGCTGCTGACTCTGTATGTACTGCGAGATCATCGCCTCAGACGACATGTTCACGTCGCCGCCCCCGAAGTGTGCCAAACTTCTTGTCCCCGCCCCACCCCCGTGGTGATGCCGCGGGGAGAATAGCATCGGGTTAACGTGTGGCGGCGCCCTGCCCCCCCCGTTTCCGTCGACGACCCCCGGAGTGGCCAAATACCTCATCGGGCCGCTCGAACTGTTCATGATGAAGGGGTGGTCCCCCCCCGGCGCTGACATCATCACAGCCCGGTCAGGACAGAATGCAGACTGACCCCCCCCGCCCCCCCTCAGCGCTCCCCCATCGTTCGTTAGATTACAGGGGGCACTGCCCCCCATCGATGCATCGCCGTGAGATAGCGCCCCAGAGGTGTGACCAGACCGCGCAAGGCTGTGGTACAACAGATGCATCTGCTGCTGGGAGGGTATAGCACCCAGGAGCAGACCCCCATCTGGCCACGCTGGCTTCAGTTCCTCCCCCTCCCTGCTGCGACTGTGCCCCCCTCCTCCACCATTGCTCGTCGGGCCGTCCCCTCCCCCATGGAAGGAAGCCTTCGCCCCCTCCTTGCCGCCCTGGTTGCCAGAGCCGCCCCCGCCATTGTTCCCACCCTCCAGGCCACTGCTGGCTCGGTCGGCGCTAGGCAGCCGGAGGTCGGCTAATCCAAACCGGTTGGCCATCTCGAGCAGGTTGGAGCCATAATCCTTGCTGAGTGCCTCCATAGTTGCTGCGTCCTGCTGCACGCCGTCAGCAGCCCCGCCCCCGCCCACATGAGGAGAAGCACCGAGATTCAGCTTCTTCTTCTTTTTCTTCTTCTTCTTGGCCTTGGGCTTCTGTCGCTGCTCGCTCTCGTCGATGACCGACATGACCTGAGTGAAAGCAAAGCATTATGAAGTTTATGATAATGCATCAAGGATAAATAAATTATGGAGAGCAAGGGCAGTGCTTAGTGCAGTCTTAGGACTCTCAACCAAACATACACACTGACCCTCACATGGCATAAACATCAGTGATATCTTCCCCCCCACAGTATATATTCATCTTTATTTCACCATGAAGCTAGTACTCAAACAACAAAAACAAGAAAATATAGAATGAATCAAAAGAGTAAAAAGTATACAAAAAAGTCTCCCCAACTTCCCAGCTCATTTCTTAGACAAAATTAAATTAGCAATCAGAATGGTTACGGATTGAATTTTGTCTACTTAAGAAGTGAGCTGGGAAGTTGCAGAGGTTTTTTTGTGTACTCTATGGGTATCCAGAGTGAAAGTTGAGACGTGTGAGGACCATGACATAAAAATTTAGCAGTTTTAGCAAAAATTACCAAATTACAAATTCGAGAATGTTTGGACTAAATTTTCGTAAGTCTACCTCCTTCAAGCCCAACCAGGCTGTAAAAAAACCTCCCCATATTTCTCATTTCAATGACCCACCTGTCGAATATCTGCGAGCGCCTGCCCCTCGACCCTCGCCCCCCCCGCGCCCGCAATGAGCACGATCTCTGCGCCCGCCCCCACCCCGTGCTTGCGCTTGATGTGTCGTCGTATCCCGTCGAGGCGCTTGGTGATGTGTGCGCACGCCGAGCAGCCATACGGCTTGTCATCCGTGTGGACGAGCAGGTGGCGCTTGAGGTGCTCCGTCCGCCCGAGGCGTCGGTCACACACCGGACACTTGTACGGGCGCACGTCCGTGTGGATGACCTGGGTCGGGGTGTGTATCAACTTCACACAGTAACTAACGCGCTTGGTAATAGCAGCTGCAACAAACTGCATAATAAAATTCATGCATATACAACAAGACGATAGATAACATCATCAAAAAAAATTGTAACAGTCTCTTATTCATTCCTTCATTCTTGCATCAAACAGTGCATCAAATGTTATTACCTATCTGTAATAACATTTCAGTGTGCTCTAGCTATCAAACCATAAATAATCAAACCATAATAAATAGATTTCTTCACCTACAGAGAAGCCAGTAGGCTTAGAAAGAACCGCTCCAGTTTTTCCTACTAATAAAGAATAGAAGCAAAAGAAGAAAACATCCACAGCTCTAGTGAAGCTACTATGTTACATGAAGTCATTTTGCACAGTTTGCCCTGATTTTTAAAAAATGAAAGAGAAAGAAGAACAAGAGCCTGTGGTGGCACGGAGCAGCCAGTACCTGGTGCCGTTTGAGCTTGCTCTGGCTGTAGAAGGTGCGGCCACACTGCTCGCAGCTGAAGGGCCTGAAGTCAATGTGTGTCTGTAGGTGGCGCTGTAGTGTGTTCCAGTGCGCGTGGGAGGAGCTACAGATGTGACAGACAGCCCACGAGGTCCCACCCCTCACACTCTTGTAGTATTCGTCGGCGTGCGCGAAGCAGAGCTCTCGGTACGCGTCAAACTTCTGACTGTCGGCCACAGCGGCCTACCGGAAATAAAAGTTCAATCATTGGCTGTGTATTAAATGATCAAATTAACATATTTAACCTTATACCTTATAATATACAACATTATTAGCAAACAATTGATGAAATAATTCGACAGAATTTAACCTATATTTATATAGATAGAATTTAGAAGAGCTATTAGCACCCATTTCACACTGTTTAGCAGATTAAATTGCAGAGCAGGTTAGGGCACAATTTAGTAAAAGATATATCTTGCTTCAAAGAATTTTTTTTACCGGTAATTTGTGAAAAATAACGTGGTTCATAATATATGAATACTAGTAACATTAAACTAGAGTTAGTCACTTGCCTGCGGCAGAAATGATTTGATTATTCCCTTAGGGTTTGCAAGAAGCTTCGTGTCATCCGGGATGCCTAGGTCGCCCCTCCCCCCTCCACCCTTCCCTCCCCCACCCCCATGCGACAACCTCGTCTGTTCCCCATTCAATATCATTTGGCGCACGCCGGAAGAGAATTCATGAGAATACTGCCCTCCCTGTCCCTTATGCTCGTTGTTCTTTGCGTTGCCACCCCCACAGGCGTTTTGCGACGCGACGCTGCAGTCACTACTAGCTGACATCTTCGACGTAAATCCCTCCCCTGCCCCTGTACCAGAGCCGGGCCCCGCTGACGACCGGCCGGCGCCATCTTGCATTGCAGAACACTGTGATTGGCCGTTGGTTGCCAGGGGCGACACGGCGTGTGAAACTGCGCTGCCCCCGGACAGGCTAAAGTTGGCCATTGCGTTAGGCAGTTGCGAGTGATATACGTTTCAATACAAAAAGTGCAGCCGTGCGTATACGCGGACAGTTTGAAGATAATGTAGCAGAATAGTCACGAATTGCTACATTTTTTCTGCTGACAGGTGGTCAAAGGACTTTACTAGAGCTATACTATAGCCTATAGATCTAGCTCTAGCCTATGCTACATAAAGTACCAAGAACCAGTACCGTGTATACTTCAAGGTTTCGAACAAATTGATCCGTTTCTGAGCAAAAAGTGCCACCCACAATCAATTTATCCGAGGGCTCCTTGTTCTACATAATGCGCGCTAACAACAGCTCATGCGAGTCCTGGCATCAGAATCAACAGAGCGTGAAATTCACTGGAATTCTAACATCCGAGTGCTCACGCCCTGGCGACAATTTGGTATCAAATTATCATCATTTTTCGTCAAACATCTAACATAGCGTCTCGCTGTTGAATCTCGTCGGCTTGGGGGGCGCTGCAGCGGCTGATTAGTAAAAAAAGTTAAATTGAGCATAAAATAACTCCGGAATAAGCATCGCTATATAAACATAATCAAAGGCCAAGGACGGCCGCCATGTTTCAACTTCCGGTTCTGCTCAAACAAAGCGCCGTATCGTCTTCCGATTTTGTTCCGATTTCTGGAAGACTACATCCACGTGGTTGGTGCGATAGATTTAACACTTTAGTGTTAATCACTTTAGTTAATCACTTTAGTGTTAATCACTTTAGTTAATCACTTTTGTGTTAATCACTGTACAGCCAAAAGAACGGAAGGCGTATTATTAGGGTCAGGACAGGATAAGGTTTGTCAGGGACGTTAGGGGTCATTGATCAACCCACAGTGAAATTTTGATCTCTCCCGAGTTCCCAGTCCCCACTCCCAATGCCTCCCTGGATGTAGGACCGCAGTCATAATAATAGATCTAGAAACCAAACCTTGGACCCATAAAGTTTCTGTACATGTAGGCCTATAATAGATATCATTGGGCCAACACAGCGTTGATTGGGCCTAGGCCTATCATTCATAACCGCAGTGGCCTGCAGTGTTAAGCAGCCTACTACACTACCATGATACAGAGGCCTTCTGCAGCATAGCCTTGCCCGATTGTATTCAACAGCTCAACAGGGCGCTATCTGCGATGGAAACTAGTAGCTAGGCCTATAGGCGCGCAGTGACCCTTAGCAATCCTTAATGCTAACACCTGTGCCACACTATTTTAATAATATGGTCAATAACACTGTATTAGTTTCTTTGAAACGAAAGTTTTTTTGTCAGTGGCCGTACAAAGAGGAAACGCAATCGCATGCCACGGCTCGATCGCCGCAGTGGGCTAGACTCATAAACACTTTTAATTTTGTTGTCAGACGTCGAATAGACTTTATCACACATACATAATTATGCGCTGTATGAATTTTATCGGTGTGCCTTCTTTTTATCATGTACCGTTTTGCAGATGTTAGGCTTCCTTTTTGCCTGCCTGCAGACTTAAACTTGAGCTTACTTCTGACTGAAATATTTGGAAAAAATAGTAGGCTATATTTCGTTCTGTTGGTTGGTGAAGCAATTGACAAATAATGTTTGCAATGCCAATGTTTATAGAGCCTTAATAACTAGTCCTGTAATAAACATTATATGGTAGGCGTTGGCCTAATTAGTTGGTGTCGTAAATGCCTGTATACATAGCCTTTATTGTATTAGGCCTATAGATTTTACAATTTGATTATATAGATTATTCAATTAGTGCCTACTATATTTAATGTGTTGTTTGATTTTATTGTTATAACGTTTTGTAGCTGTCTTAGTATGCTATTTTTTCTCTCTTAGTGTTACTTCTGTCGTTTGACAAATAAAGTTCATATTATGTAGTATGCGCTTAAGTACTTTCGCTATGTACATGTAATTTATCTGGTTTTATAAAACCAGCGTGTGGCATGGACTTAAGTTGGTTGACACAGTGTTTGAACCAGGAAGAACGATAGCAGACGTTCTCACGCAGGTATAGCCTGTACTATATCTTATGTTTAAACACACCGCAATTGTGTGTTTTGTGCCGACTAATATAGTGGGCTAGGCCTAGCTAGCTTTCTGCCTATTAATAGCAGGAGCTTGCATTGGGCCTAAATGATAGGCCAGCTAATTAATTATTTCTCTGAGAATTTATAGCGGTTTTAATTATAAATCAGAGTGGCCTAGGCTTTTCACTATCAGGTCGTGTCTTTGAGGAGAAAGTATGAGCACATGTCAATTCTGGAATCGATCTAAAGTTACGAAACTTAGCGTATTAACTTATCGGAATAATGGACTTATAGCCTAGGGCACAGAACATTTTCAAGCCCAGGTCTACTGGAACGAAACCGAAGGCACACACAAGCGTTAGTTGATTGCTGAGGTTCTCACTATTATACACACTATTAGGCCTAGCGTAGTTGAATGATAATACTTAGTACCCTACCTGTAGCAGGTTACTCAGGCTACTGTGTGGCTTCTGAGATGGCTGGTGCATGTCTTTAGAAGGGAACCGGATAATTGAGTGTGAAAATGTATCGGGATTATGAGGTGGATGGGAAAAGACGAACCGGCAGACCGGAAACGACATACATGGAAAGCGTGACGAAAAAGAAGGATATAAAAGTTTAGACATGCGCATGCGACTGATATGATAAATTGGAGGACGGGTGTCCATGGCTTCAAATGGCCTACCCTTGCTTACGCGGGGAATGCGGCCACAAAACTCGCCCGTGTGTGAGTGTGCAGTTGATACGATTTGTTAAGTTGTTAAACTGAAATGTGTAGTGAGTATGCAGCGTGTTCCTCTTTTAAGGCACTCCAGTCTTCAGCTTGCGTTGTCAGGTCCGACGATGAGCCACTCAAAGTCGAGCGGTTCGGTGCGCGAGAAGTTCCTGGAGCGCAACTACCACTACCTGACGCGCTGCATCCGTCCTCAGGACTTCTTCACCTGGCTGCGCACCAACAACGTCTTCAACAAGACTGACGAGGAGGAGGTGGAGAACAAATACATCACCACCTACCTCAAAGCGGGTTTGCGTTGCTGTTGTTGTTGCGGTTGTAGTCACTTTCTTGTTGTTTAACGGCACAGTGACAGCTGCTACACACGAGGGTCATTGTAGTGCCGAACGATGATGAGAGAATTACGTTGTCTTGCATTATATGTCGCTGAAGTCAGATATGCGGCGTTCAGAATGTTGGTCTCGGATCACTTCGGCGCGTCTTGTCGCGCAATATTGTTTCCTCGCTTCTAATTTGTGCGCATAAGATTAGCATCGCTACTTGTAATTATTTACGGTGCTCTGGTGGTGACAAATGTGTTGATTGACCAATGTGAAGCATAATTTAGGTATGAGGGTGAGACTATCTGTAGTATTTGTTACTTTACTTCAAGGGGGATTCTAGTTTAAGGATCGTGTGTATTTCAAAGTCCAGTTCTATGCGAGTAAGTTGGCACTGAACCGGTTTCCCCTTCTTTAGTTGCCTTTTTACTACTCACCCGGGTAGCTCTGAGCTGCAAGCCAATTCTTTGTTCCCCGCCTTGCAGGGAGTACTTTACTACAGATGCCTCAGCCTATATGACTGTCGGCCTATATGCTATGGGATTGATATAACTGAACGGGTCTGATAATGATATCAGTACTGTCAGTATCAACTGACAAATTAACTATTGTTTATTTGAGTGGGACATGGATGTATCTAGTCTAGATCGATGGGAAAAGGTCAGGCTAATCTACTACATTTAGTATTGTTATCTAGCATCCATATATTGGCGCAGGTTTTTAACGCAAGGAGTGCCTAGTACATGTAGCTGGCCCGGGTCCTTGGTCGATACTGGTAATGTAGCTAAAGTGCAATAGTGCAATCAGTGTCCCCAAGTCCAAGGCAGCTCCTATCCAATTATTTCCAAAATTGCCAATTTTATTGTTGCCTTATGGTGTCTCCAAAATTGTCTACACACAAAAATTCGCAAAAAGTTTTTTCCACATAGGCATAACAATTTAGTGAACTAAAACTACATTAGCAGAGCCGCCGGAGCGGATGTTAATCTTAAAGCGTTGTTAAAGAAAAATGAAAGGATGCTTTTTCTCCTTCCGAATTTATTTATATTTGATGCCAACAATTTTTATAACATTCCATTGGCTAGTGCAACTTTGTTTTATTGTTGCCCATTTTTTAACATCAGCTGTTAAACCACTCCTTAACAAAATTTACTAGTTAACGTTCTGTTAGCGTGCAGTGTTTTAGTTTCCTGGTGTGCCTGTGAAATTGTGTAGAGACTACAGACATTTTTTTATTGGTTCTACATGCTGTTGACATAGCCAGCCAGCGTGGTGCATCATGCTTCTCTAATTATGGTGAATGGAGACCTTCTGTGATAATGTAGGTTCGGTGTTTTCCCGTGTCTTCTTCCTGTACACATGACATATCCAGCACATGTGTCATATGAATGTCAGTGATTTATTCAAAATTTAACTTATGAAATATTGTTCCTGCACAATTTGCTAGATTCTGGATGTTTGCTTGAAATCCAGGGCTATGGGTGTCGACTTTGGGGGGCTATAATTAATCCAAAAGCCCTCAATAATCCTATGAGGTTATAAATCTCTCAATATTTGAGTGAGCGTAAAAAAATGTCTTATTCCTACACCCTTAAAATTTTTGCATCCTTATTTCAAACATCCCCAGAATTTCTTCTAATCTCCTTCAATACTCTGAACAGACCGAAAACAATGCATTAAATTTTATAACAGAGCGTTTGTGCGCATTTCAACTTATTTTCTGCTGCATGCCTGGCACTTGAATTCTTGACTTTCTTTGACAAATGAGAGTCGAACTCCCGCAATGACCAATAAATAATAAGTAAACTGCTTCACTAGTCTATAGGTCTACCTGACAGCAGCCTACGAAAAATGGCACTTCTTTATTTGATTACCTGTCGTTGGTGGAATAAATAGCTTAAGCGTTGCAAACGGAATTTACGCAGCATAGCGTCAACTATCCATGACCAATAAATCTTTCATATTGTAAAATTTCCGCCGCGGCAGCGTTCGGTTCAGAGGATAGCTAATAATAGAACACAATGAATATAATTTTGTTTAGAGAGAAGCGGTCAAAACATAAAATTACATTGTAACTACCTTCTTTGAGCCCTAAGTTGCGATCGAAAATTGGCAGATTATAATCTGAGAGAAGTTCATCATTATCATCATCATAAATTTATGTTTAAAGTTCACTTTTCCGTGCTAGAACAGGTTGGACGTTTCCCAAGATGAGACTCCCTCCCCATAACTCTCAATTCTTTGCCATCTCTATTCCTGCGTCTCTTTTATATCGCTCTCTATTGCCTCCCTACATTATGTTCTTCCCCCTACCCTTCCCAACTTTCCCCTCCACGTTAATATATCTACATGCTGTTTTGTTCAAAGTTTGTTTCGTTCAAAATTTCTTGACTTTTCCTTCTGCAGGTCATCTCATCGACATTATCCTGACAAAGGGGGAAAAGGGCTTCACCGCTTTCATGGAGGTCATCGAGTACACATATCCAGAGTTGTACGAGAACCTGACGGGGAAAGTGCCCAGAGCTCCCCCCGACAGTAAGTGGATAACTCCTATTAGGCCTTTCAGGCTTTTGGATTTCTCGTAATATAGTAAACTTAAGCTAGGCTTTTCAGACTGTGTTACACGCAGTGGACTTCAACTCCAATATCAAAATATTTTTCAATAGGCCATGGTTTATTTAATCCTTCATGATATTATTATGATCTTAAATTGCACCAATTGAAATTTTCCAGCCACTGAAAACATCTGCCGCTGCGATTAGCTAAACACACTTTAGAAAGGTTAGTTGTTGTATCATTGTATTTGGGAAAGGATTGTGGTTGTATCATCAAGCGTGCTGCATCAGTATCATCGCGCGTGCTGTGGATGGTGCAGAGTTTCTGCCGCCGCTGACGCGCCCCTCGCGCTTCCAGTCGCGTAAGGGCTCAACGCGCAACACCATCGACATGTATAAGGCGATGAGCGCGCTCACCGACAAACTGCTGCGCACCGTCATCGACGACCAGCTGCAGGTCCACGACCTTCAGGAGTTCATCAAGGGTCTAAAGGTCAGCGGAGCGGGGTCAACGAGTGAAACGTGACATTTTTGCTCCTTGTTATTTTGGCAGTTTTGGCTCTTAGAAATTGAACTGCGCTTAATTTTTGCGTTTTGAAGGACTGCCCATTATATGTAGCGCCTGCAGCTCTATTTTTGTGCATGAAATGTTAGCGAGTTTTGTTGATGCTTGAAATGTTTTACAGTCCTGTGGGGGTCTCCCTGGGCCATCATGGGCTTAGAGGTTAAATGGGTTAAGGGCTTGAGGCTTACATGGGTTGATAGAAAACCTGCAGATGGAATATGTTTATCCACGGGGTCAGGCGGGAAGGATATGCACTGTCAAGTGACTGTAGGGCAAGAAAGATCAAATGGTTCCCTGCCATTGATGAGCCTTTTTTGCCTTTCATGGCTACGTTGTGCAGCAATAAGCAGGTAAAAAACGTAATTGATAATGGGTTTTTATGCCGTTTTGTCAGTCAAAAACATTCTGAATTTTAGTACCTGACCATTTTTTTTGTATCTGAGGACTATCAAGGAACTATCTTGAAGATTAGTCTAACTTGTAACAATATGAAATGGTTCTACCAAAGGAGTGAAAACTTCTGGCTGCATTTACGACTGTATGTTGAAGTGTAGGCTGCTATTGTAAGATAGTGGTACTAGCATTTCTGCTGCATTGTTTGTACACCGTTATATTCAAGCTTTAGTCCACAGTACTTGTTGAATGCAGAAGCGACTGACAGAGGAGGCTGCCGAGAACATGATGCTGAACGATGCTCTGGAGTTTGAGAAGGATAGAAACGACATGCTAACGTCTGACTCAGGTGACAATGATAATTATTTAACAGGGGGCTGTCGTAGACGGTAGATCTACTCCAATTAAGGAGCCATAATTAGCAATAAGCAACACCGTGGACAGCCAAGTACATTTGCTAAAAGGTCTGTAATTCGTTTGAACTGTCTCTTCTGTTGAGGAGCCATAATTTCTGCTAATCATGATGCTTATTCAAGTTTGAGTCGACCCTTGATGACTATTCATTCAACATTATCATTGACGTGAATATTCATTAGCATTAGTTGTACAATACTTTTTATGCAGCCGATTAATTTGTGGACACTGTTTGAGTGGCCATAGCTTATATTGTTCTGTATAACGTTCTTTAGCCACAATTTGTGCTTCAAGTGCGGACCCTTGACATGCTTTATTAACTATGGGAAAAAGGAAGTTGAGATTGGTTTCAGGGTATTACTGATTACTGAGTATTACTAATATAATTGTGTAGCTTACAAAATCATGATTGTTGTCATACCATTCTTACATCGTGCCATGTTTTAGCATCGCTTACAAGTTTACTGTGCTTATTTGAATTTATATATGTTTGTTATAGATTGTTAATGAATTTTTAGATGTTTTGCGACTCAGTGTTCATTTTAAAATGGCAGTTGATATTATTTCTTTGACTAGATGACCTGAAGGCCAAGATGGCGGCAGACAAAGAGGAAATCATCAAATTGCATCGTTTGGTCGAGGACTTGAGAAAAGCAAAGGAACAGCTGTTAGCTGAACAAACAGAACTGAGAAGAAAGTACGACACCATGGGCAGCCAAGTCCATTTGCTTAAAGGTTCCTAATTCTCTCATCCTCTCTCTTCCGTTGACAAATTGCAGACATCTTTTTCTTTTTCTAAATTTAAAGAGTGTGTGTGAGTAGCAAAGACTATAACAGTCCACTTCTGTGTAAGAGGGCGGCCACAGCAGATCCACTTCCTCATCTTTAGTCGTATCTTCAGGGGAGCTCTGTGCTGCAAGTCTATTCTTTATTCACCGACTTGTTGGAGTGAAATTGCTAACAATATGCGTTACATCTTAATAAGTGAGTAATAGTACAAAAATTGTAAGTTGAAATTTGATACAACAAGTAAGTTTTCTTCATTTTGTATGATCGAACTGTCACTGGTGCTAAATTACATGGACTTGTAGCAGGGCTTGGTTCTTTGTTTAGATGAGATGATATTGGAGCGGCAGAGAAGCGTTGCGCTGAGGCCTCAACCAGAAACAATGGAGATGTTGAGGAAGCGAAATAAGGAGCTTCAAGATCAGTTGGACAAGTTGAAGCTGCCGGTAAACATCCATTATCACTCAATTCAGTCCAATTGCAATGTTTTCTCGATAGCCCATACAGGGTCCATAAAAATGCTACCGGGCACTGCGGCACTGCGTCACCTGCAGCCCTTATAAATGTGCTACTTGATAGGCAATTTATACTTTGTTCTCATGGTGCAATTGTTATGTATCCACACACATCAAGCAGATCGTGTGCGAGGTGTGTGAGATGCTTTGCCCACGCGTATTTAGCTCAAAATGTTGCTTGACTTATTCATTTATAAGACGCATTTTATGCATTGCGTGCTTGTCAATTTACGGATAAATTGATAAATTGTTGCCATTAATTATTCCTAGTTGTAAAGTAATCTAAATTAATGAAATCAAATCAATACCTATCTACCTCTTTGATTTTTCTAGGCATATAGGGTATATTTAATAGCGGAAGTTAACTAAATTTATTGAAATTTTTGATGAATTGTGATTGGTGTTTAGAAAATCAAGGATGGGTCAGTGGGCGGAGAGACGGAGAACTACGCAGCCAATGAGCTGAGCGCACTGCGAGTGAAGCTGGCGGAGAACGAGAAGAGGGCAGAGGCGGTAAGATTTTAAATTATTAAATCTTGCTTTGCGGTTTTAGTATGTGATGAAATTCATGTTGTTCTGTTTTGAACATAATCTACGTTCTGAAAAATTTTGTTTGTGAATTTTAAAAAAAATTTCTACTTTTCTACAAAGAACGGAACATTATACTTACCTCATATTTATTTTTAGCGTCCAAATATTTAGCTGCTTTCAATATTTTTTAAATGCTTCCAGAATTCACCTAAGCAATTTACTTTAAAATAATCTATCTGTTATCTTCATATGACTTTATGTTTGTGCGAAATGCATGTAAATATCTTGTGAAATCTTAATAATACATCCTAATGTGTTAATGAATAGAATATTCCAAGCGAAATTGATTCAAATAAATGATTGATGAGTGGCAGTTAACTAAATGTGTGCTTTTATGTACAGCAGGCATTACTTTGTGCCTTAGTTGACCACAGAGTGCGAGGTGATGAAGGATAAGTTGAGAACGGCCGAGGAGCAGAGCGTGATGTTGAGACAAAGCAACGACAACTGGTCCACCACCATCGACAGAATCAAGGTTGAAAAGGACGAGGTCTGTGAACTTAGAGACTTGACCTATTGAATCTGTTAAATTACAGATGAGATCTGTGAGTATATGGACTTCAACTGATAGACCAATTGAGCCTGCTGAATTCTGCAGCCATGTTGAAATGACTTTGTGTGAATTTCCTTTTTATTTAGCTCAGTTCAAACTACAGGTACAGAATGATGGTAACATGCTACCATTAACTGTTTAGGTACGATGTCTAACTTCAAAAAAAGAATGATACCAAATCAACTGTCATATCAAACAAGGTTCTACGGATGGTGTTGTTATTTTTCACAATTCAAATGAAGCTGTAAGCATTCATAACACACTCTACATTTTTTAAAGGTGCGCCTGTCATAATTATATCCTTATTCGGACCATTATTATCTGCTTAACTCAGTTGAGCTGATGAACTTGAATGTCGCTTTATGCACCGAGATGGTATGAACTGATGGCAATAACGATACAGATTCATCGTATTATCTTCTTCTGATTAAAGAGCATGATAATATTCTATGCGCTTGTGAGTTGTGAAGGCAAAGACTGTGTTGTTTCCAGATGGCCGCCAGGTGTCAGGTCTTGAAGCGGGACTACACCGAAATGGTGCAGCGCAACGAGAAGGTCGAGAGAGAGTGCCGCGAGTTTCAGGATCGATTCCGCGACATCGAGGCGACCAATCGCAAGCTGCGCGACGAGATCGACCTCGAACAACAACGAAATGAGAGCTTTGCGGTACATCCACTTGTATTTAGCATATGTCAGAACTAGGCTGTGGTATAAGTGTGTATACTATACAGGGGCGTAGCCAGGATTTCAGTTTGGGGGGGTATAAATTTTCAACATTATGAAGTATTAAAATGTAAAGAGTAAA